>CAKAJI010001109.1:0-98436 GCA_916610255.1 Lasioglossum lativentre
ATATAACGTAATATGCAGTGTATCATTGAAAATACCTTATAATATAACGTAATATGCAGTGTGTCATTGAAAATACCTTATAATATATCGTAATTTGTAGTGTATCATTGAAAATACCTTATAGTATAACGTAATATGCAGTGCATCATTGAAAATACCTTATAATATAACGTAATATGCAGTGTATCATTGAAAATACCTTATAATATAACGTAATATGCAGTGTATCATTGAAAATACCTTATAATATATCGTTATTTGTAGTGTATCTTTGAAAATACCTTATAATATAACGTAATATGCAGTGTATCATTGAAAATACCTTATAATATATCGTAATTTGTAGTGTATCTTTGAAAATACCTTATAATATAACGTAATATGCAGTGTATCATTGAATATACCTTATAATATATTGCAGTTTATCATTGAAAATACCTTTTAATATAACTTAATATGCAGTGTATCATTGAAAATACCTTATGATATAACGTAATATGCAGTGTATCATTGAAAATACCTTATAATATATCGTAATTTGTAGTGTATCAATGAAAATACATTCTCATATAACGTAATAAGCAGTATCATTGAAAATACCTTATAATATATCGTTATTTGTAGTGTATCTTTGAAAATACCTTATAATATAACGTAATATGCAGTGTATCATTGAAAATACCTTATAATATATAGTAGTTTATCATTGAAAATACCTTATAATATAACTTAATATGCAGTGTATCATTGAAAATACCTTATAGTATAACGTAATATGCAGTGCATCATTGAAAATACCTTATAATATAACGTATTATGCAGTGTATCATTGAAAATACCTTATAATATAACGTAATATGCAGTGTATCATTGAAAATACCTTATAATATAACTTAATATGCAGTGTATCATTGAAAATACCTTATAGTATAACGTAATATGCAGTGCATCATTGAAAATACCTTATAATATAACGTATTATGCAGTGTATCATTGAAAATACCTTATAATATAACGTAATATGCAGTGTATCATTGAAAATACCTTATAATTTAACGTAATATGCAGTGTATCATTGAAAATACCTTATAATATAACTTAATATGCAGTGTATCATTGAAAATACCTTATAGTATAACGTAATATGCAGTGCATCATTGAAAATACCTTATAATATAACGTATTATGCAGTGTATCATTGAAAATACCTTATAATATAACGTAATATGCAGTGTATCATTGAACATACCTTATAATATATCGTTATTTGTAGTGTATCTTTGAAAATACCTTTTAATATATCTTTATATGCAGTGTATCATTGAAAATACCTTATGATATAACGTAATATGCAGTGTATCATTGAAAATACCTTATAATATATCGTAATTTGTAGTGTATCTTTGAAAATACCTTATAATATAACGTAATATGCAGTGTATCATTGAATATACCTTATAATATATTGCAGTTTATCATTGAAAATACCTTATAATATAACGTAATATGCAGTGTATCATTGAAAATACCTTATAATTTAACGTAATATGCAGTGTATCATTGAAAATACCTTATAATATAACTTAATATGCAGTGTATCATTGAAAATACCTTATAGTATAACGTAATATGCAGTGCATCATTGAAAATACCTTATAATATATAGTAGTTTATCATTGAAAATACCTTATAATATAACTTAATATGCAGTGTATCATTGAAAATACCTTATAATATAACGTAATATGCAGTGTATCATTGAAAATACCTTATAATATATCGTTATTTGTAGTGTATCTTTGAAAATACCTTATAATATAACGTAATATGCAGTGTATCATTGAAAATACCTTATAATATATCGTAATTTGTAGTGTATCATTGAAAATACCTTATAATATATTGCAGTTTATCATTGAAAATACCTTTTAATATAACTTAATATGCAGTGTATCATTGAAAATACCTTCAGATATAACGTAATATGCAGTGTATCATTGAAAATACCTTATAATATATCGTAATTTGTAGTGTATCAATGAAAATACCTTCTCATATAACGTAATATGCAGTGTATCATTGAAAATACCTTATAATATATAGTAGTTTATCATTGAAAATACCTTATAATATAACTTAATATGCAGCGTATCATTGAAAATACCTTATAGTATAACGTAATATGCAGTGCATCATTGAAAATACCTTATAATATAACGTATTATGCAGTGTATCATTGAAAATACCTTATAATATATCGTTATTTGTAGTGTATCTTTGAAAATACCTTATAATATAACGTAATATGCAGTGTATCATTGAAAATACCTTATAATATATAGTAGTGTATCGTTGAAAATACCTTATAATATATCGTAATTTGTAGTGTATCTTTGAAAATACCTTATAATATAACGTAATATGCAGTGTATCATTGAAAATACCTTATAATATATTGCAGTTTATCATTGAAAATACCTTTTAATATAACTTAATATGCAGTGTATCATTGAAAATACCTTATGATATAACGTAATATGCAGTGTATCATTGAAAATACCTTATAATATATCGTAATTTGTAGTGTATCAATGAAAATACCTTCTCATATAACGTAATATGCAGTGTATCATTGAAAATACCTTATAATATATCGTTATTTGTAGTGTATCTTTGAAAATACCTTATAATATAACGTAATATGCAGTGTATCATTGAAAATACCTTATAATATATCGTTATTTGTAGTGTATCATTGAAAATACCTTATAATATAACGTAATATGCAGTGTATCATTGAAAATACCTTATAATATAACGTAATATGCAGTGTATCATTGAAAATACCTTATAATATAACGTAATATGCAGTGTATCATTGAAAATACCTTCAGATATAACGTAATATGCAGTGTATCATTGAAAATACCTTATAATATATCGTAATTTGTAGTGTATCAATGAAAATACCTTCTCATATAACGTAATATGCAGTGTATCATTGAAAATACCTTATAATATATCGTTATTTGTAGTGTATCTTTGAAAATACCTTATAATATAACGTAATATGCAGTGTATCATTGAAAATACCTTATAATATATAGTAGTTTATCATTGAAAATACCTTATAATATAACTTAATATGCAGTGTATCATTGAAAATACCTTATGATATACCGTAATATGCAGTGTATCATTGAAAATACCTTATAATATAACGTAATATGCAGTGTATCATTGAAAATACCTTATAATATAACGTAATATGCAGTGTATCATTGAAAATACCTTATAATATATCGTTATTTGTAGTGTATCTTTGAAAATACCTTATAATATAACGTAATATGCAGTGTATCATTGAAAATACCTTATAATATATCGTAATTTGTAGTGTATCTTTGAAAATACCTTATAATATAACGTAATATGCAGTGTATCATTGAAAATACCTTATAATATAACTTAATATGCAGTGTATCATTGAAAATACCTAATAGTATAACGTAATATGCAGTGCATCATTGAAAATACCTTATAATATAACGTATCATGCAGTGTATCATTGAAAATACCTTACAATATAACGTAATATGCAGTGTATCATTGAAAATACCTTATAATTTAACGTAATATGCAGTGTATCATTGAAAATACCTTATAATATAACTTAATATGCAGTGTATCATTGAAAATACCTTATAGTATAACGTAATATGCAGTGCATCATTGAAAATACCTTATAATATAACGTATTATGCAGTGTATCATTGAAAATACCTTATAATATAACGTAATATGCAGTGTATCATTGAAAATACCTTATAATATATCGTTATTTGTAGTGTATCTTTGAAAATACCTTATAATATAACGTAATATGCAGTGTATCATTGAAAATACCTTATAATATATAGTAGTTTATCATTGAAAATACCTTATAATATAACTTAATATGCAGTGTATCATTGAAAATACCTTATAGTATAACGTATTATGCAGTGCATCATTCAAAATACCTTATAATATAACGTATTATGCAGTGTATCATTGAAAATACCTAATAGTATAACGTAATATGCAGTGCATCATTGAAAATACCTTATAATATAACGTATCATGCAGTGTATCATTGAAAATACCTTATAATATAACGTAATATGCAGTGTATCATTGAAAATACCTTATAATTTAACGTAATATGCAGTGTATCATTGAAAATACCTTATAATATAACTTAATATGCAGTGTATCATTGAAAATACCTTATAGTATAACGTAATATGCAGTGCATCATTGAAAATACCTTATAATATAACGTATTATGCAGTGTATCATTGAAAATACCTTATAATATAACGTAATATGCACTGTATCATTGAAAATACCTTATAATATATCGTTATTTGTAGTGTACCTTTGAAAATACCTTATAATATAACGTAATATGCACTGTATCATTGAAAATACCTTATAATATATCGTAATTTGTAGTGTATCTTTGAAAATACCTTATAATATAACGTAATATGCAGTGTATCATTGAAAATACCTTATAATATATTGCAGTTTATCATTGAAAATACCTTTTAATATATCTTAATATGCAGTGTATCATTGAAAATACCTTATGATATAACGTAATATGCAGTGTATCATTGAAAATACCTTATAATATATAGTAGTTTATCATTGAAAATACCTTATAATATAACTTAATATGCAGTGTATCATTGAAAATACCTTATAGTATAACGTATTATGCAGTGCATCATTAAAAATACCTTATAATATAACGTATTATGCAGTGTATCATTGAAAATACCTAATAGTATAACGTAATATGCAGTGCATCATTGAAAATACCTTATAATATAACGTATCATGCAGTGTATCATTGAAAATACCTTATAATATAACGTAATATGCAGTGTATCATTGAAAATACCTTATAATTTAACGTAATATGCAGTGTATCATTGAAAATACCTTATAATATAACTTAATATGCAGTGTATCATTGAAAATACCTTATAGTATAACGTAATATGCAGTGCATCATTGAAAATACCTTATAATATAACGTATTATGCAGTGTATCATTGAAAATACCTTATAATATAACGTAATATGCACTGTATCATTGAAAATACCTTATAATATATCGTTATTTGTAGTGTACCTTTGAAAATACCTTATAATATAACGTAATATGCACTGTATCATTGAAAATACCTTATAATATATTGCAGTTTATCATTGAAAATACCTTTTAATATATCTTAATATGCAGTGTATCATTGAAAATACCTTATGATATAACGTAATATGCAGTGTATCATTGAAAATACCTTATAATATATAGTAGTTTATCATTGAAAATACCTTATAATATAACTTAATATGCAGTGTATCATTGAAAATACCTTATAGTATAACGTATTATGCAGTGCATCATTAAAAATACCTTATAATATAACGTATTATGCAGTGTATCATTGAAAATACCTTATAATATAACGTAATATGCAGTGTATCATTGAAAATACCTTATAATATAACGTATTATGCAGTGTATCATTGAAAATACCTTATAATATAACGTAATATGCAGTGTATCATTGAAAATACCTTATAATATATCGTTATTTGTAGTGTATCTTTGAAAATACCTTATAATATAACGTAATATGCAGTGTATCATTGAAAATACCTTATAATATATCGTAATTTGTAGTGTATCTTTGAAAATACCTTATAATATAACGTAATATGCAGTGTATCATTGAAAATACCTTATAATATAACGTAATATGCACTGTATCATTGAAAATACCTTATAATATATCGTAATTTGTAGTGTATCTTTGAAAATACCTTATAATATAACGTAATATGCAGTGTATCATTGAAAATACCTTATAATATATTGCAGTTTATCATTGAAAATACCTTTTAATATATCTTAATATGCAGTGTATCATTGAAAATACCTTATGATATAACGTAATATGCAGTGTATCATTGAAAATACCTTATAATATATCGTTATTTGTAGTGTATCATTGAAAATTCCTTATAATATAACGTAATATGCACTGTATCATTGAAAATACCTTATAATATATCGTAATTTGTACTGTATCTTTGAAAATACCTTATAATATAACGTAATATGCAGTGTATCATTGAAAATACCTTATAATATATTGCAGTTTATCATTGAAAATACCTTTTAATATATCTTAATATGCAGTGTATCATTGAAAATACCTTATGATATAACGTAATATGCAGTGTATCATTGAAAATACCTTATAATATATCGTAATTTGTAGTGTATCAATGAAAATACCTTCTCATATAACGTAATATGCAGTGTATCATTGAAAATACCTTATAATATATCGTTATTTGTAGTGTATCTTTGAAAATACCTTATAATATAACGTAATATGCAGTGTATCATTGAAAATACCTTATAATATATAGTAGTTTATCATTGAAAATACCTTATAATATAACTTAATATGCAGTGTATCATTGAAAATACCTTATAGTATAACGTATTATGCAGTGCATCATTAAAAATACCTTATAATATAACGTATTATGCAGTGTATCATTGAAAATACCTAATAGTATAACGTAATATGCAGTGCATCATTGAAAATACCTTATAATATAACGTATCATGCAGTGTATCATTGAAAATACCTTATAATATAACGTAATATGCAGTGTATCATTGAAAATACCTTATAATTTAACGTAATATGCAGTGTATCATTGAAAATACCTTATAATATAACTTAATATGCAGTGTATCATTGAAAATACCTTATAGTATAACGTAATATGCAGTGCATCATTGAAAATACCTTATAATATAACGTATTATGCAGTGTATCATTGAAAATACCTTATAATATAACGTAATATGCACTGTATCATTGAAAATACCTTATAATATATCGTTATTTGTAGTGTACCTTTGAAAATACCTTATAATATAACGTAATATGCACTGTATCATTGAAAATACCTTATAATATATTGCAGTTTATCATTGAAAATACCTTTTAATATATCTTAATATGCAGTGTATCATTGAAAATACCTTATGATATAACGTAATATGCAGTGTATCATTGAAAATACCTTATAATATATCGTAATTTGTAGTGTATCAATGAAAATACCTTCTCATATAACGTAATATGCAGTATATCATTGAAAATACCTTATAATATATCGTTATTTGTAGTGTATCTTTGAAAATACCTTATAATATAACGTAATATGCAGTGTATCATTGAAAATACCTTATAATATATAGTAGTTTATCATTGAAAATACCTTATAATATAACTTAATATGCAGTGTATCATTGAAAATACCTTATAGTATAACGTATTATGCAGTGCATCATTAAAAATACCTTATAATATAACGTATTATGCAGTGTATCATTGAAAATACCTTATAATATAACGTAATATGCAGTGTATCATTGAAAATACCTTATAATATAACGTATTATGCAGTGTATCATTGAAAATACCTTATAATATAACGTAATATGCAGTGTATCATTGAAAATACCTTATAATATATCGTTATTTGTAGTGTATCTTTGAAAATACCTTATAATATAACGTAATATGCAGTGTATCATTGAAAATACCTTATAATATATCGTAATTTGTAGTGTATCTTTGAAAATACCTTATAATATAACGTAATATGCAGTGTATCATTGAAAATACCTTATAATATATAGTAGTTTATCATTGAAAATACCTTATAATATAACTTAATATGCAGTGTATCATTGAAAATACCTTATAGTATAACGTAATATGCAGTGCATCATTGAAAATACCTTATAATATAACGTATTATGCAGTGTATCATTGAAAATACCTTATAATATATCGTTATTTGTAGTGTATCTTTGAAAATACCTTATAATATAACGTAATATGCAGTGTATCATTGAAAATACCTTATAATATATAGTAGTGTATCGTTGAAAATACCTTATAATATATCGTAATTTGTAGTGTATCTTTGAAAATACCTTATAATATAACGTAATATGCAGTGTATCATTGAAAATACCTTATAATATATTGCAGTTTATCATTGAAAATACCTTTTAATATAACTTAATATGCAGTGTATCATTGAAAATACCTTATGATATAACGTAATATGCAGTGTATCATTGAAAATAGCTTATAATATATCGTAATTTGTAGTGTATCAATGAAAATACCTTCTCATATAACGTAATATGCAGTGTGTCATTGAAAATACCTTATAATATAACGTAATATGCACTGTATCATTGAAAATACCTTATAATATATCGTTATTTGTAGTGTACCTTTGAAAATACCTTATAATATAACGTAATATGCACTGTATCATTGAAAATACCTTATAATATATTGCAGTTTATCATTGAAAATACCTTTTAATATATCTTAATATGCAGTGTATCATTGAAAATACCTTATGATATAACGTAATATGCAGTGTATCATTGAAAATACCTTATAATATATCGTAATTTGTAGTGTATCAATGAAAATACCTTCTCATATAACGTAATATGCAGTATATCATTGAAAATACCTTATAATATATCGTTATTTGTAGTGTATCTTTGAAAATACCTTATAATATAACGTAATATGCAGTGTATCATTGAAAATACCTTATAATATAACGTAATATGCAGTGTATCATTGAAAATACCTTATAATATATAGTAGTTTATCATTGAAAATACCTTATAATATAACTTAATATGCAGTGTATCATTGAAAATACCTTATAGTATAACGTAATATGCAGTGCATCATTGAAAATACCTTATAATATAACGTATTATGCAGTGTATCATTGAAAATACCTTATAATATATCGTTATTTGTAGTGTATCTTTGAAAATACCTTATAATATAACGTAATATGCAGTGTATCATTGAAAATACCTTATAATATATAGTAGTGTATCGTTGAAAATACCTTATAATATATCGTAATTTGTAGTGTATCTTTGAAAATACCTTATAATATAACGTAATATGCAGTGTATCATTGAAAATACCTTGTAATATATTGCAGTTTATCATTGAAAATACCTTTTAATATAACTTAATATGCAGTGTATCATTGAAAATACCTTATGATATAACGTAATATGCAGTGTATCATTGAAAATAGCTTATAATATATCGTAATTTGTAGTGTATCAATGAAAATACCTTCTCATATAACGTAATATGCAGTGTGTCATTGAAAATACCTTATAATATATCGTTATTTGTAGTGTATCTTTGAAAATACCTTATAATATAACGTAATATGCAGTGTATCATTGAAAATACCTTATAATTTATAGTAGTTTATCATTGAAAATACCTTATAATATAACTTAATATGCAGTGTATCATTGAAAATACCTTATAGTATAACGTAATATGCAGTGCATCATTGAAAATACCTTATAATATAACGTATTATGCAGTGTATCATTGAAAATACCTTATAATATAACGTAATATGCAGTGTATCATTGAAAATACCTTATAATATAACGTATTATGCAGTGTATCATTGAAAATACCTTATAATATAACGTAATATGCAGTGTATCATTGAAAATACCTTATAATATATCGTTATTTGTAGTGTATCTTTGAAAATACCTTATAATATAACGTAATATGCAGTGTATCATTGAAAATTCCTTATAATATATCGTAATTTGTAGTGTATCTTTGAAAATACCTTATAATATAACGTAATATGCAGTGTATCATTGAAAATACCTTATAATATATAGTAGTTTATCATTGAAAATACCTTATAATATAACTTAATATGCAGTGTATCATTGAAAATACCTTATAGTATAACGTAATATGCAGTGCATCATTGAAAATACCTTATAATATAACGTATTATGCAGTGTATCATTGAAAATACCTTATAATATATCGTTATTTGTAGTGTATCTTTGAAAATACCTTATAATATAACGTAATATGCAGTGTATCATTGAAAATACCTTATAATATATAGTAGTGTATCGTTGAAAATACCTTATAATATATCGTAATTTGTAGTGTATCTTTGAAAATACCTTATAATATAACGTAATATGCAGTGTATCATTGAAAATACCTTATAATATATTGCAGTTTATCATTGAAAATACCTTTTAATATAACTTAATATGCAGTGTATCATTGAAAATACATTATGATATAACGTAATATGCAGTGTATCATTGAAAATAGCTTATAATATATCGTAATTTGTAGTGTATCAATGAAAATACCTTCTCATATAACGTAATATGCAGTGTGTCATTGAAAATACCTTATAATATATCGTTATTTGTAGTGTATCTTTGAAAATACCTTATAATATAACGTAATATGCAGTGTATCATTGAAAATACCTTATAATTTATAGTAGTTTATCATTGAAAATACCTTATAATATAACTTAATATGCAGTGTATCATTGAAAATACCTTATAGTATAACGTAATATGCAGTGCATCATTGAAAATACCTTATAATATAACGTAATGTGCAGTGTATCATTGAAAATACCTTATAATATAACGTAATATGCAGTGTATCATTGAAAATACCTTATAATATATCGTTATTTGTAGTGTATCTTTGAAAATACCTTATAATATATCGTAATTTGTAGTGTATCAATGGAAATACCTTCTCATATAGCGTAATATGCAGTGTATCATTGAAAATACCTTATAATATAACGTAATATGCAGTGTATCATAGAAAATACCTTATAATATATAGCAGTTTATCATTGAAAATACCTTATAATATAACTTAATATGCAGGGTATCATTGAAAATACCTTATCATATAACGTAATATACTGTGTATCTTTGAAAATACCTTATAATATATCGTTATTTGTACTGTATCATTGAAAATACCTTCTCATATACCGTAATATGCAGTGTATAATTGAAAATACCTTATAATATATCGTTATTTGTAGTGTATCATTGAAAATACCTTATAATATAACGTAATATGCAGGGTATCATTGAAAATACCTTATAATATAACGTAATATGCAGTGTATCATTGAAAATACCTTATAATATAACGTAATATGCAGTGTATCATTGAAAATACCTTCAGATATAACGTAATATGCAGTGTATCATTGAAAATACCTTATAATATATCGTAATTTGTAGTGTATCAATGAAAAAACCTTCTCATATAACGTAATATGCAGTGTATCATTGAAAATACCTTATAATATAACGTAATATGCAGTGTATCATTGAAAATACCTTATAATATATCGTAATTTGTAGTGTATCATTGAAAATACCTTATAGTATAACGTAATATGCAGTGCATCATTGAAAATACCTTATAATATAACGTAATATGCAGTGTATCATTGAAAATACCTTATAATATAACGTAATATGCAGTGTATCATTGAAAATACCTTATAATATATCGTTATTTGTAGTGTATCTTTGAAAATACCTTATAATATAACTTAATATGCAGTGTATCATTGAAAATACCTTATAATATATCGTAATTTGTAGTGTATCTTTGAAAATACCTTATAATATAACGTAATATGCAGTGTATCATTGAAAATACCTTATAATATATTGCAGTTTATCATTGAAAATACCTTTTAATATAACTTAATATGCAGTGTATCATTGAAAATACCTTATGATATAACGTAATATGCAGTGTATCATTGAAAATACCTTATAATATATCGTAATTTGTAGTGTATCAATGACAATACCTTCTCATATAACGTAATATGCAGTGTATCATTGAAAATACCTTATAATATATCGTTATTTGTAGTGTATCTTTGAAAATACCTTATAATATAACGTAATATGCAGTGTATCATTGAAAATACCTTATAATATATCGTAATTTGTAGTGTATCTTTGAAAATACCTTATAATATAACGTAATATGCAGTGTATCATTGAAAATACCTTATAATATATTGCAGTTTATCATTGAAAATACCTTTTAATATAACTTAATATGCAGTGTATCATTGAAAATACCTTATTATATAACGTATTATGCAGTGTATCATTGAAAATACCTTATAATATATCGTAATTTGTAGTGTATCAATGACAATACCTTCTCATATAACGTAATATGCAGTGTATCATTGAAAATACCTTATAATATATCGTTATTTGTAGTGTATCTTTGAAAATACCTTATAATATAACGTAATATGCAGTGTATCATTGAAAATACCTTATAATATATAGTAGTTTATCATTGAAAATACCTTATAATATAACTTAATATGCAGTGTATCATTGAAAATACCTTATAGTATAACGTAATATGCAGTGCATCATTGAAAATACCTTATAATATAACGTATTATGCAGTGTATCATTGAAAATACCTTATAATATATCGTTATTTGTAGTGTATCTTTGAAAATACCTTATAATATAACGTAATATGCAGTGTATCATTGAAAATACCTTATAATATATAGTAGTGTATCGTTGAAAATACCTTATAATATATCGTAATTTGTAGTGTATCATTGAAAATACCTTATAATATAACGTAATATGCAGTGTATCATTGAAAATACCTTATAATATATTGCAGTTTATCATTGAAAATACCTTTTAATATAACTTAATATGCAGTGTATCATTGAAAATACCTTATGATATAACGTAATATGCAGTGTATCATTGAAAATACCTTATAATATATCGTAATTTGTAGTGTATCAATGAAAATACCTTCTCATATAACGTAATATGCAGTGTGTCATTGAAAATACCTTATAATATATCGTTATTTGTAGTGTATCTTTGAAAATACCTTATAATATAACGTAATATGCAGTGTATCATTGAAAATACCTTATAATTTATAGTAGTTTATCATTGAAAATACCTTATAATATAACTTAATATGTAGTGTATCATTGAAAATACCTTATAGTATAACGTAATATGCAGTGCATCATTGAAAATACCTTATAATATAACGTAATGTGCAGTGTATCATTGAAAATACCTTATAATATAACGTAATATGCAGTGTATCATTGAAAATACCTTATAATATATCGTTATTTGTAGTGTATCTTTGAAAATACCTTATAATATAACGTAATATACTGTGTATCTTTGAAAATACCTTATAATATATCGTTATTTGTACTGTATCATTGAAAATACCTTCTCATATAACGTAATATGCAGTGTATCATTGAAAATACCTTATAATATATCGTAATTTGAAGTGTATCTTTGAAAATACCTTATAATATATCGTTATTTGTAGTGTATCTTTGAAAATACCTTATAATATAACGTAATATGCAGTGTATCATTGAAAATACCTTATAATTTATAGTAGTTTATCATTGAAAATACCTTATAATATAACTTAATATGTAGTGTATCATTGAAAATACCTTATAGTATAACGTAATATGCAGTGCATCATTGAAAATACCTTATAATATAACGTAATGTGCAGTGTATCATTGAAAATACCTTATAATATAACGTAATATGCAGTGTATCATTGAAAATACCTTATAATATATCGTTATTTGTAGTGTATCTTTGAAAATACCTTATAATATAACGTAATATACTGTGTATCTTTGAAAATACCTTATAATATATCGTTATTTGTACTGTATCATTGAAAATACCTTCTCATATAACGTAATATGCAGTGTATCATTGAAAATACCTTATAATATATCGTAATTTGTAGTGTATCTTTGAAAATACCTTATAATATAACGTAATATGCAGTGTATCATTGAAAATACCTTATAATATATTGCAGTTTATCATTGAAAATACCTTTTAATATAACTTAATATGCAGTGTATCATTGAAAATACCTTATGATATAACGTAATATGCAGTGTATCATTGAAAATACCTTATAATATATCGTAATTTGTAGTGTATCAATGAAAATACCTTCTCATATAACGTAATATGCAGTGTATCATTGAAAATACCTTATAATATATCGTTATTTGTAGTGTATCTTTGAAAATACCTTATAATATACCGTAATATGCAGTGTATAATTGAAAATACCTTATAATATATCGTTATTTGTAGTGTATCATTGAAAATACCTTATAATATAACGTAATATGCAGTGTATCATTGAAAATACCTTATAATATAACGTAATATGCAGTGTATCATTGAAAATACCTTATAATATAACGTAATATGCAGTGTATCATTGAAAATACCTTCAGATATAACGTAATATGCAGTGTATCATTGAAAATACCTTATAATATATCGTAATTTGTAGTGTATCAATGAAAAAACCTTCTCATATAACGTAATATGCAGTGTATCATTGAAAATACCTTATAATATAACGTAATATGCAGTGTATCATTGAAAATACCTTATAATATATCGTAATTTGTAGTGTATCATTGAAAATACCTTATAGTATAACGTAATATGCAGTGCATCATTGAAAATACCTTATAATATAACGTAATATGCAGTGTATCATTGAAAATACCTTATAATATAACGTAATATGCAGTGTATCATTGAAAATACCTTATAATATATCGTTATTTGTAGTGTATCTTTGAAAATACCTTATAATATAACGTAATATGCAGTGTATCATTGAAAATACCTTATAATATATCGTAATTTGTAGTGTATCTTTGAAAATACCTTATAATATAACGTAATATGCAGTGTATCATTGAAAATACCTTATAATATATTGCAGTTTATCATTGAAAATACCTTTTAATATAACTTAATATGCAGTGTATCATTGAAAATACCTTATGATATAACGTAATATGCAGTGTATCATTGAAAATACCTTATAATATATCGTAATTTGTAGTGTATCAATGACAATACCTTCTCATATAACGTAATATGCAGTGTATCATTGAAAATACCTTATAATATATCGTTATTTGTAGTGTATCTTTGAAAATACCTTATAATATAACGTAATATGCAGTGTATCATTGAAAATACCTTCAGATATAACGTAATATGCAGTGTATCATTGAAAATACCTTATAATATATCGTTATTTGTAGTGTATCTTTGAAAATACCTTATAATATAACGTAATATGCAGTGTATCATTGAAAATACCTTATAATATATTGCAGTTTATCATTGAAAATACCTTTTAATATAACTTAATATTCAGTGTATCATTGAAAATACCTTATGATATAACGTAATATGCGGTGTATCATTGAAAATACCTTATAATATATCGTTATTTGTAGTGTATCAATGTAAATACCTTCTCATATAACGTAATATGCAGTGTATCATTGAAAATACCTTATAATATATCGTTATTTGTAGTGTATCTTTGAAAATACCTTATAATATAACGTAATATGCAGTGTATCATTGAAAATACCTTATAATATATAGTAGTTTATCATTGAAAATACCTTATAATATAACTTAATATGCAGTGTATCATTGAAAATACCTTATGATATACCGTAATATGCAGTGTATCAATGAAAATACCTTATAATATAACGTAATATGCAGTGTATCATTGAAAATACCTTATAATATATCGTAATTTGTAGTGTATCATTGAAAATACCTTATAGTATAACGTAATATGCAGTGCATCATTGAAAATACCTTATAATATAACGTAATATGCAGTGTATCATTGAAAATACCTTATAATATAACGTAATATGCAGTGTATCATTGAAAATACCTTATAATATATCGTTATTTGTAGTGTATCTTTGAAAATACCTTATAATATAACGTAATATGCAGTGTATCATTGAAAATACCTTATAATATATCGTAATTTGTAGTGTATCTTTGAAAATACCTTATAATATAACGTAATATGCAGTGTATCATTGAAAATACCTTATAATATATTGCAGTTTATCATTGAAAATACCTTTTAATATAACTTAATATGCAGTGTATCATTGAAAATACCTTATGATATAACGTAATATGCAGTGTATCATTGAAAATACCTTATAATATATCGTAATTTGTAGTGTATCAATGAAAATACCTTCTCATATAACGTAATATGCAGTGTGTCATTGAAAATACCTTATAATATATCGTTATTTGTAGTGTATCTTTGAAAATACCTTATAATATAACGTAATATGCAGTGTATCATTGAAAATACCTTATAATATATAGTAGTTTATCATTGAAAATACCTTATAATATAACTTAATATGCAGTGTATCATTGAAAATACCTTATAGTATAACGTAATATGCAGTGCATCATTGAAAATACCTTATAATATAACGTATTATGCAGTGTATCATTGAAAATACCTTATAATATAACGTAATATGCAGTGTATCATTGAAAATACCTTATAATATAACGTATTATGCAGTGTATCATTGAAAATACCTTATAATATAACGTAATATGCAGTGTATCATTGAAAATACCTTATAATATATCGTTATTTGTAGTGTATCTTTGAAAATACCTTATAATATAACGTAATATGCAGTGTATCATTGAAAATACCTTATAATATATCGTAATTTGTAGTGTATCTTTGAAAATACCTTATAATATAACGTAATATGCAGTGTATCATTGAAAATACCTTATAATATATTGCAGTTTATCATTGAAAATACCTTTTAATATAACTTAATATGCAGTGTATCATTGAAAATACCTTATAATATAACGTAATATGCAGTGTATCATTGAAAATACCTTATAATATATCGTAATTTGTAGTGTATCAATGAAAATACCTTCTCATATAACGTAATATGCAGTGTGTCATTGAAAATACCTTATAATATATCGTTATTTGTAGTGTATCTTTGAAAATACCTTATAATATAACGTAATATGCAGTGTATCATTGAAAATACCTTATAATATATAGTAGTTTATCATTGAAAATACCTTATAATATAACTTAATATGCAGTGTATCATTGAAAATACCTTATAGTATAACGTAATATGCAGTGCATCATTGAAAATACCTTATAATATAACGTATTATGCAGTGTATCATTGAAAATACCTTATAATATAACGTAATATGCAGTGTATCATTGAAAATACCTTATAATATATCGTTATTTGTAGTGTATCATTGAAAATACCTTATAATATAACGTAATATGCAGTGTATCATTGAAAATACCTTATAATATATCGTTATTTGTAGTGTATCTTTGAAAATACCTTATAATATAACGTAATATGCAGTGTATCATTGAAAATACCTTATAATATAAAGTAATATGCAGTGTATCTTTGAAAATACCTTATAATATAACGTAATATGCTGTGTATTATTGAAAATACCTTATAATATATTGCAGTTTATCATTGAAAATACCTTATAATATAACGTAATATGCAGTGTATCATTGAAAATACCTTCAGATATAACGTAATATGCAGTGTATCATTGAAAATACCTTATAATATATTGCAGTTTATCATTGAAAATACCTTTTAATATAACTTAATATGCAGTGTATCATTGAAAATACCTTATAATATAACGTAATATGCAGTGTATCATTGAAAATACCTTATAATATAACGTAATATGCAGTGTATCATTGAAAATACCTTATAATATAACGTAATATGCAGTGTATCATTGATAATACCTTCCCATATAACGTAATGTGCAGTGTATCATTGAAAATACCTTATAATATATCGTTATTTGTAGTGTATCATTGAAAATACCTTATAATATATCGTAATTTGTAGTGTATCAATGAAAATACCTTCTCATATAACGTAATATGCAGTGTGTCATTGAAAATACCTTATAATATATCGTTATTTGTAGTGTATCTTTGAAAATACCTTATAATATAACGTAATATGCAGTGTATCATTGAAAATACCTTATAATATATAGTAGTTTATCATTGAAAATACCTTATAATATAACTTAATATGCAGTGTATCATTGAAAATACCTTATAGTATAACGTAATATGCAGTGCATCATTGAAAATACCTTATAATATAACGTATTATGCAGTGTATCATTGAAAATACCTTATAATATAACGTAATATGCAGTGTATCATTGAAAATACCTTATAATATATCGTTATTTGTAGTGTATCATTGAAAATACCTTATAATATAACGTAATATGCAGTGTATCATTGAAAATACCTTATAATATATCGTTATTTGTAGTGTATCTTTGAAAATACCTTATAATATAACGTAATATGCAGTGTATCATTGAAAATACCTTATAATATATCGTAATTTGTAGTGTATCTTTGAAAATACCTTATAATATAACGTAATATGCTGTGTATTATTGAAAATACCTTATAATATATTGCAGTTTATCATTGAAAATACCTTATAATATAACGTAATATGCAGTGTATCATTGAAAATACCTTCAGATATAACGTAATATGCAGTGTATCATTGAAAATACCTTATAATATATTGCAGTTTATCATTGAAAATACCTTTTAATATAACTTAATATGCAGTGTATCATTGAAAATACCTTATAATATAACGTAATATGCAGTGTATCATTGAAAATACCTTATAATATAACGTAATATGCAGTGTATCATTGAAAATACCTTATAATATAACGTAATATGCAGTGTATCATTGATAATACCTTCCCATATAACGTAATGTGCAGTGTATCATTGAAAATACCTTATAATATAACGTAATATGCAGTGTATCATTGAAAATACCTTATAATATATCGTTATTTGTAGTGTATCAATGAAAATACCTTATAATATAACGTAATATGCAGTGTATCATTGAAAATACCTTATAATATATAGTAGTTTATCATTGAAAATACCTTATAATATAACTTAATATGCAGTGTATCATTGAAAATACCTTATAGTATAACGTAATATGCAGTGCATCATTGAAAATACCTTTTAATATAACGTAATATGCAGTGTATCATTGAAAATACCTTATAATATAACGTAATATGCAGTGTATCATTGAAAATACCTTATAATATAACGTAATATGCAGTGTATCATTGATAATACCTTCCCATATAACGTAATGTGCAGTGTATCATTGAAAATACCTTATAATATAACGTAATATGCAGTGTATCATTGAAAATACCTTATAATATATCGTTATTTGTAGTGTATCTTTGAAAATACCTTATAATATAACGTAATTTGCAGTGTATCATTGAAAATACCTTATAATATATCGTTATTTGTAGTGTATCATTGAAAATACCTTCTCATATAACGTAATATGCAGTGTATCATTGAAAATACCTTATAATATATCGTAATTTGTAGTGTATCTTTGAAAATACCTTATAATATAACGTAATATGCAGTGTATCATTGAAAATACCTTATAATATATTGCAGTATATCATTGAAAATACCTTTTAATATAACTTAATATGCAGTGTATCATTGAAAATACCTTATGATATAACGTAATATGCAGTGTATCATTGAAAATACCTTATAATATATCGTAATTTGTAGTGTATCAATGAAAATACCTTCTCATATAACGTAATATGCAGTGTATCATTGAAAATACCTTATAATATATCGTTATTTGTAGAGTATCTTTGAAAATACCTTATAATATATCGTAATTTGTAGTGTATCAATGAAAATACCTTCTCATATAACGTAATATGCAGTGTATCATTGAAAATACCTTATAGTATAACGTAATATGCAGTGCATCATTGAAAATACCTTATAATATAACGTATTATGCAGTGTATCATTGAAAATACCTTATAATATAACGTAATATGCAGTGTATCATTGAAAATACCTTATAATATAACGTATTATGCAGTGTATCATTGAAAATACCTTATAATATAACGTAATATGCAGTGTATCATTGAAAATACCTTATAATATATCGTTATTTGTAGTGTATCTTTGAAAATACCTTATAATATAACGTAATATGCAGTGTATCATTGAAAATACCTTATAATATATCGTAATTTGTAGTGTATCTTTGAAAATACCTTATAATATAACGTAATATGCTGTGTATTATTGAAAATACCTTATAATATATTGCAGTTTATCATTGAAAATACCTTATAATATAACGTAATATGCAGTGTATCATTGAAAATACCTTCAGATATAACGTAATATGCAGTGTATCATTGAAAATACCTTATAATATATTGCAGTTTATCATTGAAAATACCTTTTAATATAACTTAATATGCAGTGTATCATTGAAAATACCTTATAGTATAACGTAATATGCAGTGCATCATTGAAAATACCTTATAATATAACGTAATATGCAGTGCATCATTGAAAATACCTTATAATATAACGTAATATGCAGTGTATCATTGAAAATACCTTATAATATATCGTTATTTGTAGTGTATCTTTGAAAATACCTTATAATATAACGTAATATGCAGTGTATCATTGAAAATACCTTATAATATATTGCAGTTTATCATTGAAAATACCTTTTAATATAACTTAATATTCAGTGTATCATTGAAAATACCTTATGATATAACGTAATATGCGGTGTATCATTGAAAATACCTTATAATATATCGTAATTTGTAGTGTATCATTGAAAATACCTTCCCATATAACGTAATGTGCAGTGTATCATTGAAAATACCTTATAATATAACGTAATATGCAGTGTATCATTGAAAATACCTTATAATATAACGTAATATGCAGTGTATCATTGAAAATACCTTCAGATATAACGTAATATGCAGTGTATCATTGAAAATACCTTATAATATATCGTTATTTGTAGTGTATCTTTGAAAATACCTTATAATATAACGTAATATGCAGTGTATCATTGAAAATACCTTATAATATATTGCAGTTTATCATTGAAAATACCTTTTAATATAACTTAATATTCAGTGTATCATTGAAAATACCTTATGATATAACGTAATATGCGGTGTATCATTGAAAATACCTTATAATATATCGTAATTTGTAGTGTATCATTGAAAATACCTTCCCATATAACGTAATGTGCAGTGTATCATTGAAAATACCTTATAATATATCGTAATTTGTAGTGTATCAATGTAAATACCTTCTCATATAACGTAATATGCAGTGTATCATTGAAAATACCTTATAATATATCGTTATTTGTAGTGTATCTTTGAAAATACCTTATAATATAACGTAATATGCAGTGTATCATTGAAAATACCTTATAATATATAGTAGTTTATCATTGAAAATACCTTATAATATAACTTAATATGCAGTGTATCATTGAAAATACCTTATGATATACCGTAATATGCAGTGTATCAATGAAAATACCTTATAATATAACGTAATATGCAGTGTATCATTGAAAATACCTTATAATATATTGCAGTTTATCATTGAAAATACCTTTTAATATAACTTAATATGCAGTGTATCATTGAAAATACCTTATAATATAACGTAATATGCAGTGTATCATTGAAAATACCTTATAATATAACGTAATATGCAGTGTATCATTGAAAATACCTTATAATATATCGTTATTTGTAGTGTATCTTTGAAAATACCTTATAATATAACGTAATATGCAGTGTATCATTGAAAATACCTTATAATATATCGTAATTTGTAGTGTATCTTTGAAAATACCTTATAATATAACGTAATATGCAGTGTATCATTGAAAATACCTTATAATATATTGCAGTTTATCATTGAAAATACCTTTTAATATAACTTAATATGCAGTGTATCATTGAAAATACCTTATGATATAACGTAATATGCAGTGTATCATTGAAAATACCTTATAATATATCGTAATTTGTAGTGTATCAATGAAAATACCTTCTCATATAACGTAATATGCAGTGTATCATTGAAAATACCTTATAATATATCGTTATTTGTAGTGTATCTTTGAAAATACCTTATAATATAACGTAATATGCAGTGTATCATTGAAAATACCTTATAATATATAGTAGTTTATCATTGAAAATACCTTATAATATAACTTAATATGCAGTGTATCATTGAAAATACCTTATAGTATAACGTAATATGCAGTGCATCATTGAAAATACCTTATAATATAACGTATTATGCAGTGTATCATTGAAAATACCTTATAATATAACGTAATATGCAGTGTATCATTGAAAATACCTTATAATATAACGTATTATGCAGTGTATCATTGAAAATACCTTATAATATAACGTAATATGCAGTGTATCATTGAAAATACCTTATAATATATCGTTATTTGTAGTGTATCTTTGAAAATACCTTATAATATAACGTAATATGCAGTGTATCATTGAAAATACCTTATAATATATCGTAATTTGTAGTGTATCTTTGAAAATACCTTATAATATAACGTAATATGCTGTGTATTATTGAAAATACCTTATAATATATTGCAGTTTATCATTGAAAATACCTTATAATATAACGTAATATGCAGTGTATCATTGAAAATACCTTCAGATATAACGTAATATGCAGTGTATCATTGAAAATACCTTATAATATATTGCAGTTTATCATTGAAAATACCTTTTAATATAACTTAATATGCAGTGTATCATTGAAAATACCTTATAATATAACGTAATATGCAGTGTATCATTGAAAATACCTTTTAATATAACGTATTATGCAGTGTATCATTGAAAATACCTTATAATATAACGTAATATGCAGTGTATCATTGAAAATACCTTATAATATATCGTTATTTGTAGTGTATCTTTGAAAATACCTTATAATATAACGTAATTTGCAGTGTATCATTGAAAATACCTTATAATATATCGTTATTTGTAGTGTATCTTTGAAAATACCTTATAATATAACGTAATATGCAGTGTATCATTGAAAATACCTTATAATATATTGCAGTTTATCATTGAAAATACCTTTTAATATAACTTAATATGCAGTGTATCATTGAAAATACCTTATGATATAACGTAATATGCAGTGTATCATTGAAAATACCTTATAATATATCGTAATTTGTAGTGTATCAATGAAAATACCTTCTCATATAACGTAATATGCAGTGTATCATTGAAAATACCTTATAATATATCGTTATTTGTAGAGTATCTTTGAAAATACCTTATAATATATCGTAATTTGTAGTGTATCAATGAAAATACCTTCTCATATAACGTAATATGCAGTGTATCATTGAAAATACCTTATAATATATCGTTATTTGTAGTGTATCTTTGAAAATACCTTATAATATAACGTAATATGCAGTGTATCATTGAAAATACCTTATAATATAACTTAATATGCAGTGTATCATTGAAAATACGTTATAGTATAACGTAATATGCAGTGCATCATTGAAAATACCTTATAATATAACGTATTATGCAGTGTATCATTGAAAATACCTTATAATATAACGTAATATGCAGTGTATCATTGAAAATACCTTATAATATAACGTATTATGCAGTGTATCATTGAAAATACCTTATAATATAACGTAATATGCAGTGTATCATTGAAAATACCTTATAATATATCGTAATTTGTAGTGTATCTTTGAAAATACCTTATAATATAACGTAATATGCAGTGTATCATTGAAAATACCTTATAATATATCGTAATTTGTAGTGTATCTTTGAAAATACCTTATAATATAACGTAATATGCAGTGTATCATTGAAAATACCTTATAATATATTGCAGTTTATCATTGAAAATACCTTTTAATATAACTTAATATGCAGTGTATCATTGAAAATACCTTATGATATAACGTAATATGCAGTGTATCATTGAAAATACCTTATAATATATCGTAATTTGTAGTGTATCAATGAAAATACCTTCTCATATAACGTAATATGCAGTGTATCATTGAAAATACCTTATAATATATCGTTATTTGTAGAGTATCTTTGAAAATACCTTATAATATATCGTAATTTGTAGTGTATCAATGAAAATACCTTCTCATATAACGTAATATGCAGTGTATCATTGAAAATACCTTATAATATAACGTAATATGCAGTGTATCATTGAAAATACCTTATAATATATCGTTATTTGTAGTGTATCAATGAAAATACCTTATAATATAACGTAATATGCAGTGTATCATTGAAAATACCTTATAATATATAGTAGTTTATCATTGAAAATACCTTATAATATAACTTAATATGCAGTGTATCATTGAAAATACCTTATAGTATAACGTAATATGCAGTGCATCATTGAAAATACCTTTTAATATAACGTAATATGCAGTGTATCATTGAAAATACCTTATAATATAACGTAATATGCAGTGTATCATTGAAAATACCTTATAATATAACGTAATATGCAGTGTATCATTGATAATACCTTCCCATATAACGTAATGTGCAGTGTATCATTGAAAATACCTTATAATATAACGTAATATGCAGTGTATCATTGAAAATACCTTATAATATATCGTTATTTGTAGTGTATCTTTGAAAATACCTTATAATATAACGTAATTTGCAGTGTATCATTGAAAATACCTTATAATATATCGTTATTTGTAGTGTATCATTGAAAATACCTTATAGTATAACGTAATATGCAGTGCATCATTGAAAATACCTTATAATATAACGTAATATGCAGTGTATCATTGAAAATACCTTATAATATAACGTATTATGCAGTGTATCATTGAAAATACCTTATAATATAACGTAATATGCAGTGTATCATTGAAAATACCTTATAATATATCGTTATTTGTAGTGTATCTTTGAAAATACCTTATAATATAACGTAATATGCAGTGTATCATTGAAAATACCTTATAATATATCGTAATTTGTAGTGTATCTTTGAAAATACCTTATAATATAACGTAATATGCTGTGTATTATTGAAAATACCTTATAATATATTGCAGTTTATCATTGAAAATACCTTATAATATAACGTAATATGCAGTGTATCATTGAAAATACCTTCAGATATAACGTAATATGCAGTGTATCATTGAAAATACCTTATAATATATTGCAGTTTATCATTGAAAATACCTTTTAATATAACTTAATATGCAGTGTATCATTGAAAATACCTTATAATATAACGTAATATGCAGTGTATCATTGAAAATACCTTATAATATAACGTATTATGCAGTGTATCATTGAAAATACCTTATAATATAACGTAATATGCAGTGTATCATTGAAAATACCTTATAATATATCGTTATTTGTAGTGTATCTTTGAAAATACCTTATAATATAACGTAATATGCAGTGTATCATTGAAAATACCTTATAATATATCGTAATTTGTAGTGTATCTTTGAAAATACCTTATAATATAACGTAATATGCAGTGTATCATTGAAAATACCTTATAATATATTGCAGTTTATCATTGAAAATACCTTTTAATATAACTTAATATGCAGTGTATCATTGAAAATACCTTATGATATAACGTAATATGCAGTGTATCATTGAAAATACCTTATAATATATCGTAATTTGTAGTGTATCAATGAAAATACCTTCTCATATAACGTAATATGCAGTGTATCATTGAAAATACCTTATAATATATCGTTATTTGTAGAGTATCTTTGAAAATACCTTATAATATATCGTAATTTGTAGTGTATCAATGAAAATACCTTCTCATATAACGTAATATGCAGTGTATCATTGAAAATACCTTATAATATATCGTTATTTGTAGTGTATCTTTGAAAATACCTTATAATATAACGTAATATGCAGTGTATCATTGAAAATACCTTATAATATAACTTAATATGCAGTGTATCATTGAAAATACCTTATAGTATAACGTAATATGCAGTGCATCATTGAAAATACCTTATAATATAACGTATTATGCAGTGTATCATTGAAAATACCTTATAATATAACGTAATATGCAGTGTATCATTGAAAATACCTTATAATATAACGTATTATGCAGTGTATCATTGAAAATACCTTATAATATAACGTAATATGCAGTGTATCATTGAAAATACCTTATAATATATCGTTATTTGTAGTGTATCTTTGAAAATACCTTATAATATAACGTAATATGCAGTGTATCATTGAAAATACCTTATAATATATCGTAATTTGTAGTGTATCTTTGAAAATACCTTATAATATAACGTAATATGCTGTGTATTATTGAAAATACCTTATAATATATTGCAGTTTATCATTGAAAATACCTTATAATATAACGTAATATGCAGTGTATCATTGAAAATACCTTCAGATATAACGTAATATGCAGTGTATCATTGAAAATACCTTATAATATATTGCAGTTTATCATTGAAAGTACCTTTTAATATAACTTAATATGCAGTGTATCATTGAAAATACCTTATAATATAACGTAATATGCAGTGTATCATTGAAAATACCTTATAATATAACGTATTATGCAGTGTATCATTGAAAATACCTTATAATATAACGTAATATGCAGTGTATCATTGAAAATACCTTATAATATATCGTTATTTGTAGTGTATCTTTGAAAATACCTTATAATATAACGTAATATGCAGTGTATCATTGAAAATACCTTATAATATATCGTAATTTGTAGTGTATCTTTGAAAATACCTTATAATATAACGTAATATGCAGTGTATCATTGAAAATACCTTATAATATATTGCAGTTTATCATTGAAAATACCTTTTAATATAACTTAATATGCAGTGTATCATTGAAAATACCTTATGATATAACGTAAAATGCAGTGTATCATTGAAAATACCTTATAATATATCGTAATTTGTAGTGTATCAATGAAAATACCTTATAATATAACGTAATATGCAGTGTATCATTGAAAATACCTTATAATATATAGTAGTTTATCATTGAAAATACCTTATAATATAACTTAATATGCAGTGTATCATTGAAAATACCTTATAGTATAACGTAATATGCAGTGCATCATTGAAAATACCTTTTAATATAACGTAATATGCAGTGTATCTTTGAAAATACCTTATAATATAACGTAATTTGCAGTGTATCATTGAAAATACCTTATAATATATCGTTATTTGTAGTGTATCATTGAAAATACCTTCTCATATAACGTAATATGCAGTGTATCATTGAAAATACCTTATAATATATCGTAATTTGTAGTGTATCTTTGAAAATACCTTATAATATAACGTAATATGCAGTGTATCATTGAAAATACCTTATAATATATTGCAGTTTATCATTGAAAATACCTTTTAATATAACTTAATATGCAGTGTATCATTGAAAATACCTTATGATATAACGTAATATGCAGTGTATCATTGAAAATACCTTATAATATATCGTAATTTGTAGTGTATCAATGAAAATACCTTCTCATATAACGTAATATGCAGTGTATCATTGAAAATACCTTATAATATAACGTATTATGCAGTGTATCATTGAAAATACCTTATAATATAACGTAATATGCAGTGTATCATTGAAAATACCTTATAATTTAACGTAATATGCAGTGTATCATTGAAAATACCTTATAATATAACTTAATATGCAGTGTATCATTGAAAATACCTTATAGTATAACGTAATATGCAGTGCATCATTGAAAATACCTTATAATATAACGTATTATGCAGTGTATCATTGAAAATACCTTATAATATAACGTAATATGCAGTGTATCATTGAAAATACCTTATAATATAACGTAATATGCAGTGTATCATTGAAAATACCTTATAATATATCGTTATTTGTAGTGTATCTTTGAAAATACCTTATAATATATCGTAATTTGTAGTGTATCATTGAAAATACCTTATAGTATAACGTAATATGCAGTGCATCATTGAAAATACCTTATAATATAACGTAATATGCAGTGTATCATTGAAAATACCTTATAATATAACGTAATATACAGTGTATCATTGAAAATACCTTATAATATAACGTATTATGCAGTGTATCATTGAAAATACCTTATAATATATCGTTATTTGTAGTGTATCTTTGAAAATACCTTATAATATAACGTAATATGCAGTGTATCATTGAAAATACCTTATAATATATAGTAGTGTATCATTGAAAATACCTTATAATATAACTTAATATGCAGTGTATCATTGAAAATACCTTATAGTATAACGTAATATGCAGTGCATCATTGAAAATACCTTATAATATAACGTATTATGCAGTGTATCATTGAAAATACCTTATAATATATCGTTATTTGTAGTGTATCTTTGAAAATACCTTATAATATAACGTAATATGCAGTGTATCATTGAAAATACCTTATAATATATAGTAGTGTATCATTGAAAATACCTTATAATATAACTTAATATGCAGTGTATCATTGAAAATACCTTATAGTATAACGTAATATGCAGTGCATCATTGAAAATACCTTATAATATAACGTATTATGCAGTGTATCATTGAAAATACCTTATAATATATCGTTATTTGTAGTGTATCTTTGAAAATACCTTATAATATAACGTAATATGCAGTGTATCATTGAAAATACCTTATAATATATAGTAGTGTATCATTGAAAATACCTTATAATATAACTTAATATGCAGTGTATCATTGAAAATACCTTATAATATATCGTTATTTGTAGTGTATCTTTGAAAATACCTTATAATATAACGTAATATGCAGTGTATCATTGAAAATACCTTATAATATATCGTTATTTGTAGTGTATTATTGAAAATACCTTCTCATATAACGTAATATGCAGTGTATCATTGAAAATACCTTATAATATATCGTAATTTGTAGTGTATCTTTGAAAATACCTTATAATATAACGTAATATGCAGTGTATCATTGAAAATACCTTATAATATATCGTAATTTGTAGTGTATCTTTGAAAATACCTTATAATATAACGTAATATGCAGTGTATCATTGAAAATACCTTATAATATATTGCAGTTTATCATTGAAAATACCTTTTAATATAACTTAATATGCAGTGTATCATTGAAAATACCTTATAGTATAACGTAATATGCAGTGCATCATTGAAAATACCTTATAATATAACGTATTATGCAGTGTATCATTGAAAATACCTTATAATATATCGTTATTTGTAGTGTATCTTTGAAAATACCTTATAATATAACGTAATATGCAGTGTATCATTGAAAATACCTTATAATATATAGTAGTGTATCATTGAAAATACCTTATAATATAACTTAATATGCAGTGTATCATTGAAAATACCTTATAGTATAACGTAATATGCAGTGCATCATTGAAAATACCTTTTAATATAACGTAATATGCAGTGTATCATTGAAAATACCTTATAGTATAACGTAATATGCAGTGCATCATTGAAAATACCTTATAATATAACGTATTATGCAGTGTATCATTGAAAATACCTTATAATATATCGTTATTTGTAGTGTATCATTGAAAATACCTTATAATATAACGTAATATGCAGTGTATCATTGAAAATACCTTATAATATATAGTAGTGTATCATTGAAAATACCTTATAATATAACTTAATATGCAGTGTATCATTGAAAATACCTTATAGTATAACGTAATATGCAGTGCATCATTGAAAATACCTTTTAATATAACGTAATATGCAGTGTATCATTGAAAATACCTTATAATATAACGTAATATGCAGTGTATCATTGAAAATACCTTATAATATAACGTAATATGCAGTGTATCATTGAAAATACCTTCCCATATAACGTAATGTGCAGTGTATCATTGAAAATACCTTATAATATAACGTAATATGCAGTGTATCATTGAAAATACCTTATAATATATCGTTATTTGTAGTGTATCTTTGAAAATACCTTATAATATAACGTAATATGCAGTGTATCATTGAAAATACCTTATAATATATCGTAATTTGTAGTGTATCTTTGAAAATACCTTATAATATAACGTAATATGCTGTGTATTATTGAAAATACCTTATAATATAATGCAGTTTATCATTGAAAATACCTTATAATATAACGTAATATGCAGTGTATCATTGAAAATACCTTCAGATATAACGTAATATGCAGTGTATCATTGAAAATACCTTATAATATATTGCAGTTTATCATTGAAAGTACCTTTTAATATAACTTAATATGCAGTGTATCATTGAAAATACCTTATAATATAACGTAATATGCAGTGTATCATTGAAAATACCTTATAATATAACGTATTATGCAGTGTATCATTGAAAATACCTTATAATATAACGTAATATGCAGTGTATCATTGAAAATACCTTATAATATATCGTTATTTGTAGTGTATCTTTGAAAATACCTTATAATATAACGTAATATGCAGTGTATCATTGAAAATACCTTAAAATATATCGTAATTTGTAGTGTATCTTTGAAAATACCTTATAATATAACGTAATATGCAGTGTATCATTGAAAATACCTTATAATATATTGCAGTTTATCATTGAAAATACCTTTTAATATAACTTAATATGCAGTGTATCATTGAAAATACCTTATGATATAACGTAAAATGCAGTGTATCATTGAAAATACCTTATAATATATCGTAATTTGTAGTGTATCAATGAAAATACCTTATAATATAACGTAATATGCAGTGTATCATTGAAAATACCTTATAATATATAGTAGTTTATCATTGAAAATACCTTATAATATAACTTAATATGCAGTGTATCATTGAAAATACCTTATAGTATAACGTAATATGCAGTGCATCATTGAAAATACCTTTTAATATAACGTAATATGCAGTGTATCATTGAAAATACCTTATAATATAACGTAATATGCAGTGTATCATTGAAAATACCTTATAATATAACGTAATATGCAGTGTATCATTGATAATACCTTCCCATATAACGTAATGTGCAGTGTATCATTGAAAATACCTTATAATATAACGTAATATGCAGTGTATCATTGAAAATACCTTATAATATATCGTTATTTGTAGTGTATCTTTGAAAATACCTTATAATATAACGTAATTTGCAGTGTATCATTGAAAATACCTTATAATATATCGTTATTTGTAGTGTATCATTGAAAATACCTTCTCATATAACGTAATATGCAGTGTATCATTGAAAATACCTTATAATATATCGTAATTTGTAGTGTATCTTTGAAAATACCTTATAATATAACGTAATATGCAGTGTATCATTGAAAATACCTTATAATATATTGCAGTTTATCATTGAAAATACCTTTTAATATAACTTAATATGCAGTGTATCATTGAAAATACCTTATGATATAACGTAATATGCAGTGTATCATTGAAAATACCTTATAATATATCGTAATTTGTAGTGTATCAATGAAAATACCTTCTCATATAACGTAATATGCAGTGTATCATTGAAAATACCTTATAATATAACGTATTATGCAGTGTATCATTGAAAATACCTTATAATATAACGTAATATGCAGTGTATCATTGAAAATACCTTATAATTTAACGTAATATGCAGTGTATCATTGAAAATACCTTATAATATAACTTAATATGCAGTGTATCATTGAAAATACCTTATAGTATAACGTAATATGCAGTGCATCATTGAAAATACCTTATAATATAACGTATTATGCAGTGTATCATTGAAAATACCTTATAATATAACGTAATATGCAGTGTATCATTGAAAATACCTTATAATATAACGTAATATGCAGTGTATCATTGAAAATACCTTATAATATATCGTTATTTGTAGTGTATCTTTGAAAATACCTTATAATATATCGTAATTTGTAGTGTATCATTGAAAATACCTTATAGTATAACGTAATATGCAGTGCATCATTGAAAATACCTTATAATATAACGTAATATGCAGTGTATCATTGAAAATACCTTATAATATAACGTAATATACAGTGTATCATTGAAAATACCTTATAATATAACGTATTATGCAGTGTATCATTGAAAATACCTTATAATATATCGTTATTTGTAGTGTATCTTTGAAAATACCTTATAATATAACGTAATATGCAGTGTATCATTGAAAATACCTTATAATATATAGTAGTGTATCATTGAAAATACCTTATAATATAACTTAATATGCAGTGTATCATTGAAAATACCTTATAGTATAACGTAATATGCAGTGTATCATTGATAATACCTTCCCATATAACGTAATGTGCAGTGTATCATTGAAAATACCTTATAATATAACGTAATATGCAGTGTATCATTGAAAATACCTTATAATATATCGTTATTTGTAGTGTATCTTTGAAAATACCTTATAATATAACGTAATTTGCAGTGTATCATTGAAAATACCTTATAATATATCGTAATTTGTAGTGTATCATTGAAAATACCTTCTCATATAACGTAATATGCAGTGTATCATTGAAAATACCTTATAATATATCGTAATTTGTAGTGTATCTTTGAAAATACCTTATAATATAACGTAATATGCAGTGTATCATTGAAAATACCTTATAATATATTGCAGTTTATTATTGAAAATACCTTTTAATATAACTTAATATGCAGTGTATCATTGAAAATACCTTATGATATAACGTAATATGCAGTGTATCATTGAAAATACCTTATAATATATCGTAATTTGTAGTGTATCAATGAAAATACCTTCTCATATAACGTAATATGCAGTGTATCATTGAAAATACCTTATAATATAACGTATTATGCAGTGTATCATTGAAAATACCTTATAATATAACGTAATATGCAGTGTATCATTGAAAATACCTTATAATATAACGTAATATGCAGTGTATCATTGAAAATACCTTATAATATAACTTAATATGCAGTGTATCATTGAAAATACCTTATAGTATAACGTAATATGCAGTGCATCATTGAAAATACCTTATAATATAACGTATTATGCAGTGTATCATTGAAAATACCTTATAATATAACGTAATATGCAGTGTATCATTGAAAATACCTTATAATATAACGTAATATGCAGTGTATCATTGAAAATACCTTATAATATATCGTAATTTGTAGTGTATCAATGAAAATACCTTCTCATATAACGTAATATGCAGTGTATCATTGAAAATACCTTATAATATAACGTATTATGCAGTGTATCATTGAAAATACCTTATAATATAACGTAATATGCAGTGTATCATTGAAAATACCTTATAATTTAACGTAATATGCAGTGTATCATTGAAAATACCTTATAATATAACTTAATATGCAGTGTATCATTGAAAATACCTTATAGTATAACGTAATATGCAGTGCATCATTGAAAATACCTTATAATATAACGTATTATGCAGTGTATCATTGAAAATACCTTATAATATAACGTAATATGCAGTGTATCATTGAAAATACCTTATAATATAACGTAATATGCAGTGTATCATTGAAAATACCTTATAATATATCGTTATTTGTAGTGTATCTTTGAAAATACCTTATAATATATCGTAATTTGTAGTGTATCATTGAAAATACCTTATAGTATAACGTAATATGCAGTGCATCATTGAAAATACCTTATAATATAACGTAATATGCAGTGTATCATTGAAAATACCTTATAATATAACGTAATATACAGTGTATCATTGAAAATACCTTATAATATAACGTATTATGCAGTGTATCATTGAAAATACCTTATAATATATCGTTATTTGTAGTGTATCTTTGAAAATACCTTATAATATAACGTAATATGCAGTGTATCATTGAAAATACCTTATAATATATAGTAGTGTATCATTGAAAATACCTTATAATATAACTTAATATGCAGTGTATCATTGAAAATACCTTATAGTATAACGTAATATGCAGTGCATCATTGAAAATACCTTATAATATAACGTAATATGCAGTGTATCATTGAAAATACCTTATAATATAACGTAATATACAGTGTATCATTGAAAATACCTTATAATATAACGTATTATGCAGTGTATCATTGAAAATACCTTATAATATATCGTTATTTGTAGTGTATCTTTGAAAATACCTTATAATATAACGTATTATGCAGTGTATCATTGAAAATACCTTATAATATATCGTTATTTGTAGTGTATCTTTGAAAATACCTTATAATATAACGTAATATGCAGTGTATCATTGAAAATACCTTATAATATATCGTTATTTGTAGTGTATCTTTGAAAATACCTTATAATATATCGTAATTTGTAGTGTATCATTGAAAATACCTTATAGTATAACGTAATATGCAGTGCATCATTGAAAATACCTTATAATATAACGTAATATGCAGTGTATCATTGAAAATACCTTATAATATAACGTAATATACAGTGTATCATTGAAAATACCTTATAATATAACGTATTATGCAGTGTATCATTGAAAATACCTTATAATATATCGTTATTTGTAGTGTATCTTTGAAAATACCTTATAATATAACGTAATATGCAGTGTATCATTGAAAATACCTTATAATATATAGTAGTGTATCATTGAAAATACCTTATAATATAACTTAATATGCAGTGTATCATTGAAAATACCTTATAGTATAACGTAATATGCAGTGTATCATTGATAATACCTTCCCATATAACGTAATGTGCAGTGTATCATTGAAAATACCTTATAATATAACGTAATATGCAGTGTATCATTGAAAATACCTTATAATATATCGTTATTTGTAGTGTATCTTTGAAAATACCTTATAATATAACGTAATTTGCAGTGTATCATTGAAAATACCTTATAATATATCGTTATTTGTAGTGTATCATTGAAAATACCTTCTCATATAACGTAATATGCAGTGTATCATTGAAAATACCTTATAATATATCGTAATTTGTAGTGTATCTTTGAAAATACCTTATAATATAACGTAATATGCAGTGTATCATTGAAAATACCTTATAATATATTGCAGTTTATCATTGAAAATACCTTTTAATATAACTTAATATGCAGTGTATCATTGAAAATACCTTATGATATAACGTAATATGCAGTGTATCATTGAAAATACCTTATAATATATCGTAATTTGTAGTGTATCAATGAAAATACCTTCTCATATAACGTAATATGCAGTGTATCATTGAAAATACCTTATAATATAACGTATTATGCAGTGTATCATTGAAAATACCTTATAATATAACGTAATATGCAGTGTATCATTGAAAATACCTTATAATTTAACGTAATATGCAGTGTATCATTGAAAATACCTTATAATATAACTTAATATGCAGTGTATCATTGAAAATACCTTATAGTATAACGTAATATGCAGTGCATCATTGAAAATACCTTTTAATATAACGTAATATGCAGTGTATCATTGAAAATACCTTATAATATAACGTAATATGCAGTGTATCATTGAAAATACCTTATAATATAACGTAATATGCAGTGTATCATTGATAATACCTTTCCATATAACGTAATGTGCAGTGTATCATTGAAAATACCTTATAATATAACGTAATATGCAGTGTATCATTGAAAATACCTTATAATATATCGTTATTTGTAGTGTATCTTTGAAAATACCTTATAATATAACGTAATTTGCAGTGTATCATTGAAAATACCTTATAATATATCGTTATTTGTAGTGTATCATTGAAAATACCTTCTCATATAACGTAATATGCAGTGTATCATTGAAAATACCTTATAATATATCGTTATTTGTAGTGTATCTTTGAAAATACCTTATAATATATCGTAATTTGTAGTGTATCATTGAAAATACCTTATAGTATAACGTAATATGCAGTGCATCATTGAAAATACCTTATAATATAACGTAATATGCAGTGTATCATTGAAAATACCTTATAATATAACGTAATATACAGTGTATCATTGAAAATACCTTATAATATAACGTATTATGCAGTGTATCATTGAAAATACCTTATAATATATCGTTATTTGTAGTGTATCTTTGAAAATACCTTATAATATAACGTAATATGCAGTGTATCATTGAAAATACCTTATAATATATAGTAGTGTATCATTGAAAATACCTTATAATATAACTTAATATGCAGTGTATCATTGAAAATACCTTATAGTATAACGTAATATGCAGTGTATCATTGATAATACCTTCCCATATAACGTAATGTGCAGTGTATCATTGAAAATACCTTATAATATAACGTAATATGCAGTGTATCATTGAAAATACCTTATAATATATCGTTATTTGTAGTGTATCTTTGAAAATACCTTATAATATAACGTAATTTGCAGTGTATCATTGAAAATACCTTATAATATATCGTTATTTGTAGTGTATCATTGAAAATACCTTCTCATATAACGTAATATGCAGTGTATCATTGAAAATACCTTATAATATATCGTAATTTGTAGTGTATCTTTGAAAATACCTTATAATATAACGTAATATGCAGTGTATCATTGAAAATACCTTATAATATATTGCAGTTTATCATTGAAAATACCTTTTAATATAACTTAATATGCAGTGTATCATTGAAAATACCTTATGATATAACGTAATATGCAGTGTATCATTGAAAATACCTTATAATATATCGTAATTTGTAGTGTATCAATGAAAATACCTTCTCATATAACGTAATATGCAGTGTATCATTGAAAATACCTTATAATATAACGTATTATGCAGTGTATCATTGAAAATACCTTATAATATAACGTAATATGCAGTGTATCATTGAAAATACCTTATAATTTAACGTAATATGCAGTGTATCATTGAAAATACCTTATAATATAACTTAATATGCAGTGTATCATTGAAAATACCTTATAGTATAACGTAATATGCAGTGCATCATTGAAAATACCTTATAATATAACGTATTATGCAGTGTATCATTGAAAATACCTTATAATATAACGTAATATGCAGTGTATCATTGAAAATACCTTATAATATAACGTAATATGCAGTGTATCATTGAAAATACCTTATAATATATCGTAATTTGTAGTGTATCAATGAAAATACCTTCTCATATAACGTAATATGCAGTGTATCATTGAAAATACCTTATAATATAACGTATTATGCAGTGTATCATTGAAAATACCTTATAATATAACGTAATATGCAGTGTATCATTGAAAATACCTTATAATTTAACGTAATATGCAGTGTATCATTGAAAATACCTTATAATATAACTTAATATGCAGTGTATCATTGAAAATACCTTATAGTATAACGTAATATGCAGTGCATCATTGAAAATACCTTATAATATAAGGTATTATGCAGTGTATCATTGAAAATACCTTATAATATAACGTAATATGCAGTGTATCATTGAAAATACCTTATAATATAACGTAATATGCAGTGTATCATTGAAAATACCTTATAATATATCGTTATTTGTAGTGTATCTTTGAAAATACCTTATAATATATCGTAATTTGTAGTGTATCATTGAAAATACCTTATAGTATAACGTAATATGCAGTGCATCATTGAAAATACCTTATAATATAACGTAATATGCAGTGTATCATTGAAAATACCTTATAATATAACGTAATATACAGTGTATCATTGAAAATACCTTATAATATAACGTATTATGCAGTGTATCATTGAAAATACCTTATAATATATCGTTATTTGTAGTGTATCTTTGAAAATACCTTATAATATAACGTAATATGCAGTGTATCATTGAAAATACCTTATAATATATAGTAGTGTATCATTGAAAATACCTTATAATATAACTTAATATGCAGTGTATCATTGAAAATACCTTATAGTATAACGTAATATGCAGTGTATCATTGATAATACCTTCCCATATAACGTAATATGCAGTGTATCATTGAAAATACCTTATAATATAACGTAATATGCAGTGTATCATTGAAAATACCTTATAATATATCGTAATTTGTAGTGTATCTTTGAAAATACCTTATAATATAACGTAATTTGCAGTGTATCATTGAAAATACCTTATAATATATCGTAATTTGTAGTGTATCAATGAAAATACCTTCTCATATAACGTAATATGCAGTGTATCATTGAAAATACCTTATAATATATCGTAATTTGTAGTGTATCTTTGAAAATACCTTATAATATAACGTAATATGCAGTGTATCATTGAAAATACCTTATAATATATTGCAGTTTATCATTGAAAATACCTTTTAATATAACTTAATATGCAGTGTATCATTGAAAATACCTTATGATATAACGTAATATGCAGTGTATCATTGAAAATACCTTATAATATATCGTAATTTGTAGTGTATCAATGAAAATACCTTCTCATATAACGTAATATGCAGTGTATCATTGAAAATACCTTATAATATAACGTATTATGCAGTGTATCATTGAAAATACCTTATAATATAACGTAATATGCAGTGTATCATTGAAAATACCTTATAATTTAACGTAATATGCAGTGTATCATTGAAAATACCTTATAATATAACTTAATATGCAGTGTATCATTGAAAATACCTTATAGTATAACGTAATATGCAGTGCATCATTGAAAATACCTTATAATATAACGTATTATGCAGTGTATCATTGAAAATACCTTATAATATAACGTAATATGCAGTGTATCATTGAAAATACCTTATAATATAACGTAATATGCAGTGTATCATTGAAAATACCTTATAATATATCGTTATTTGTAGTGTATCTTTGAAAATACCTTATAATATATCGTAATTTGTAGTGTATCATTGAAAATACCTTATAGTATAACGTAATATGCAGTGCATCATTGAAAATACCTTATAATATAACGTAATATGCAGTGTATCATTGAAAATACCTTATAATATAACGTAATATACAGTGTATCATTGAAAATACCTTATAATATAACGTATTATGCAGTGTATCATTGAAAATACCTTATAATATATCGTTATTTGTAGTGTATCTTTGAAAATACCTTATAATATAACGTAATATGCAGTGTATCATTGAAAATACCTTATAATATATAGTAGTGTATCATTGAAAATACCTTATAATATAACTTAATATGCAGTGTATCATTGAAAATACCTTATAGTATAACGTAATATGCAGTGCATCATTGAAAATACCTTTTAATATAACGTAATATGCAGTGTATCATTGAAAATACCTTATAATATAACGTAATATGCAGTGTATCATTGAAAATACCTTATAATATAACGTAATATGCAGTGTATCATTGAAAATACCTTCCCATATAACGTAATGTGCAGTCTATCATTGAAAATACCTTATAATATAACGTAATATGCAGTGTATCATTGAAAATACCTTATAATATATCGTTATTTGTAGTGTATCTTTGAAAATACCTTATAATATAACGTAATATGCAGTGTATCATTGAAAATACCTTATAATATATCGTTATTTGTAGTGTATTATTGAAAATACCTTCTCATATAACGTAATATGCAGTGTATCATTGAAAATACCTTATAATATATCGTAATTTGTAGTGTATCTTTGAAAATACCTTATAATATAACGTAATATGCAGTGTATCATTGAAAATACCTTATAATATATCGTAATTTGTAGTGTATCTTTGAAAATACCTTATAATATAACGTAATATGCAGTGTATCATTGAAAATACCTTATAATATATTGCAGTTTATCATTGAAAATACCTTTTAATATAACTTAATATGCAGTGTATCATTGAAAATACCTTATGATATAACGTAATATGCAGTGTATCATTGAAAATACCTTATAATATATCGTAATGTGCAGTGTATCATTGAAAATACCTTATAATATAACGTAATATGCAGTGTATCATTGAAAATACCTTATAATATATCGTAATTTGTAGTGTATCTTTGAAAATACCTTATAATATAACGTAATATGCAGTGTATCATTGAAAATACCTTATAATATATCGTTATTTGTAGTGTATTATTGAAAATACCTTCTCATATAACGTAATATGCAGTGTATCATTGAAAATACCTTATAATATATCGTAATTTGTAGTGTATCTTTGAAAATACCTTATAATATAACGTAATATGCAGTGTATCATTGAAAATACCTTATAATATATTGCAGTTTATCATTGAAAATACCTTTTAATATAACTTAATATGCAGTGTATCATTGCAAATACCTTATGATATAACGTAATATGCAGTGTATCATTGAAAATACCTTATAATATATCGTAATTTGTAGTGTATCAATGAAAATACCTTATAATATAACGTAATATGCAGTGTATCATTGAAAATACCTTATAATATATAGTAGTTTATCATTGAAAATACCTTATAATATAACTTAATATGCAGTGTATCATTGAAAATACCTTATAGTATAACGTAATATGCAGTGCATCATTGAAAATACCTTATAATATATCGTAATTTGTAGTGTATCTTTGAAAATACCTTATAATATAACGTAATATGCAGTGTATCATTGAAAATACCTTATAATATATCGTAATTTGTAGTGTATCTTTGAAAATACCTTATAATATAACGTAATATGCAGTGTATCATTGAAAATACCTTATAATATATTGCAGTTTATCATTGAAAATACCTTTTAATATAACTTAATATGCAGTGTATCATTGAAAATACCTTATGATATAACGTAATATGCAGTGTATCATTGAAAATACCTTATAATATATCGTAATGTGCAGTGTATCATTGAAAATACCTTATAATATAACGTAATATGCAGTGTATCATTGAAAATACCTTATAATATATCGTTATTTGTAGTGTATCTTTGAAAATACCTTATAATATAACGTAATATGCAGTGTATCATTGAAAATACCTTATAATATATCGTTATTTGTAGTGTATTATTGAAAATACCTTCTCATATAACGTAATATGCAGTGTATCATTGAAAATACCTTATAATATATCGTAATTTGTAGTGTATCTTTGAAAATACCTTATAATATAACGTAATATGCAGTGTATCATTGAAAATACCTTATAATATATTGCAGTTTATCATTGAAAATACCTTTTAATATAACTTAATATGCAGTGTATCATTGCAAATACCTTATGATATAACGTAATATGCAGTGTATCATTGAAAATACCTTATAATATATCGTAATTTGTAGTGTATCAATGAAAATACCTTATAATATAACGTAATATGCAGTGTATCATTGAAAATACCTTATAATATATAGTAGTTTATCATTGAAAATACCTTATAATATAACTTAATATGCAGTGTATCATTGAAAATACCTTATAGTATAACGTAATATGCAGTGCATCATTGAAAATACCTTATAATATAACGTATTATGCAGTGTATCATTGAAAATACCTTATAATATATCGTTATTTGTAGTGTATCTTTGAAAATACCTTATAATATAACGTAATATGCAGTGTATCATTGAAAATACCTTATAATATATAGTAGTGTATCATTGAAAATACCTTATAATATAACTTAATATGCAGTGTATCATTGAAAATACCTTATAGTATAACGTAATATGCAGTGCATCATTGAAAATACCTTTTAATATAACGTAATATGCAGTGTATCATTGAAAATACCTTATAGTATAACGTAATATGCAGTGCATCATTGAAAATACCTTATAATATAACGTATTATGCAGTGTATCATTGAAAATACCTTATAATATATCGTTATTTGTAGTGTATCTTTGAAAATACCTTATAATATAACGTAATATGCAGTGTATCATTGAAAATACCTTATAATATATAGTAGTGTATCATTGAAAATACCTTATAATATAACTTAATATGCAGTGTATCATTGAAAATACCTTATATTATAACGTAATATGCAGTGCATCATTGAAAATACCTTTTAATATAACGTAATATGCAGTGTATCATTGAAAATACCTTATAATATAACGTAATATGCAGTGTATCATTGAAAATACCTTATAATATAACGTAATATGCAGTGTATCATTGAAAATACCTTCCCATATAACGTAATGTGCAGTGTATCATTGAAAATACCTTATAATATAACGTAATATGCAGTGTATCATTGAAAATACCTTATAATATATCGTTATTTGTAGTGTATCTTTGAAAATACCTTATAATATAACGTAATATGCAGTGTATCATTGAAAATACCTTATAATATATCGTTATTTGTAGTGTATCATTGAAAATACCTTATAATATAACGTAATATGCAGTGTATCATTGAAAATACCTTATAATATAACGTAATATGCAGTGTATCATTGAAAATACCTTATAATATAACGTAATATGCAGTGTATCATTGAAAATACCTTCACATATAACGTAATATGCAGTGTATCATTGAAAATACCTTGTAATATATCGTAATTTGTAGTGTATGAATGAAAATACCTTCTCATATTACGTTATATGCAGTGTATCATTGAAAATACCTTATAATATAACGTAATATGCAGTGTATCATTGAAAATACCTTATAATATATAGTAGTTTATCATTGAAAATACCTTATAATATAACTTAATATGCAGTGTATCATTGAAAATACCTTATGATATACCGTAATATGCAGTGTATCATTGAAAATACCTTATAATATAACGTAATATGCAGTGTATCATTGAAAATACCTTATAATATATCGTAATTTGTAGTGTATCATTGAAAATACCTTATAGTATAACGTAATATGCAGTGCATCATTGAAAATACCTTATAATATAACGTAATATGCAGTGTATCATTGAAAATACCTTATAATATAACGTAATATGCAGTGTATCATTGAAAATACCTTATAATATATCGGTATTTGTAGTGTATCTTTGAAAATACCTTATAATATAACGTAATATGCAGTGTATCATTGAAAATACCTTATAATATATCGTAATTTGTAGTGTATCTTTGAAAATACCTTATAATATAACGTAATATGCAGTGTATCATTGAAAATACCTTATAATATATTGCAGTTTATCATTGAAAATACCTTTTAATATAACTTAATATGCAGTGTATCATTGAAAATACCTTATGATATAACGTAATATGCAGTGTATCATTGAAAATACCTTATAATATATCGTAATTTGTAGTGTATCAATGAAAATACCTTCTCATATAACGTAATATGCAGTGTATCATTGAAAATACCTTATAATATAACTTAATATGCAGTGTATCATTGAAAATACCTTATAGTATAACGTCATATGCAGTGCATCATTGAAAATACCTTTTAATATAACGTAATATGCAGTGTATCATTGAAAATACCTTATAATATAACGTAATATGCAGTGTATCATTGAAAATACCTTATAATATAACGTAATATGCAGTGTATCATTGAAAATACCTTCCCATATAACGTAATGTGCAGTGTATCATTGAAAATACCTTATAATATATCGTTATTTGTAGTGTATCTTTGAAAATACCTTATAATATAACGTAATATGCAGTGTATCATTGAAAATACCTTATAATATATAGTAGTGTATCATTGAAAATACCTTATAATATAACTTAATATGCAGTGTATCATTGAAAATACCTTATAGTATAACGTAATATGCAGTGCATCATTGAAAATACCTTTTAATATAACGTAATATGCAGTGTATCATTGAAAATACCTTATAATATAACGTAATATGCAGTGTATCATTGAAAATACCTTATAATATAACGTAATATGCAGTGTATCAATGAAAATACCTTCCCATATAACGTAATGTGCAGTGTATCATTGAAAATACCTTATAATATAACGTAATATGCAGTGTATCATTGAAAATACCTTATAATATATCGTTATTTGTAGTGTATCTTTGAAAATACCTTATAATATAACGTAATATGCAGTGTATCATTGAAAATACCTTATAATATATCGTTATTTGTAGTGTATTATTGAAAATACCTTCTCATATAACGTAATATGCAGTGTATCATTGAAAATACCTTATAATATATCGTAATTTGTAGTGTATCTTTGAAAATACCTTATAATATAACGTAATATGCAGTGTATCATTCAAAATACCTTATAATATATTGCAGTTTATCATTGAAAATACCTTTTAATATAACTTAATATGCAGTGTATCATTGAAAATACCTTATGATATAACGTAATATGCAGTGTATCATTGAAAATACCTTATAATATATCGTAATTTGTAGTGTATCAATGAAAGTACCTTCTCATATAACGTAATATGCAGTGTATCATTGAAAATACCTTATAATATATCGTTATTTGTAGTGTATCTTTGAAAATACCTTATAATATAACGTAATATGCAGTGTATCATTGAAAATACCTTATAATATATCGTTATTTGTAGTGTATCATTGAAAATACCTTATAATATAACGTAATATGCAGTGTATCATTGAAAATACCTTATAATATAACGTAATATGCAGTGTATCATTGAAAATACCTTATAATATAACGTAATATGCAGTGTATCATTGAAAATACCTTCACATATAACGTAATATGCAGTGTATCATTGAAAATACCTTGTAATATATCGTAATTTGTAGTGTATGAATGAAAATACCTTCTCATATTACGTTATATGCAGTGTATCATTGAAAATACCTTATAATATAACGTAATATGCAGTGTATCATTGAAAATACCTTATAATATATAGTAGTTTATCATTGAAAATACCTTATAATATAACTTAATATGCAGTGTATCATTGAAAATACCTTATGATATACCGTAATATGCAGTGTATCATTGAAAATACCTTATAATATAACGTAATATGCAGTGTATCATTGAAAATACCTTATAATATATCGTAATTTGTAGTGTATCATTGAAAATACCTTATAGTATAACGTAATATGCAGTGCATCATTGAAAATACCTTATAATATAACGTAATATGCAGTGTATCATTGAAAATACCTTATAATATAACGTAATATGCAGTGTATCATTGAAAATACCTTATAATATATCGGTATTTGTAGTGTATCTTTGAAAATACCTTATAATATAACGTAATATGCAGTGTATCATTGAAAATACCTTATAATATATCGTAATTTGTAGTGTATCTTTGAAAATACCTTATAATATAACGTAATATGCAGTGTATCATTGAAAATACCTTATAATATATTGCAGTTTATCATTGAAAATACCTTTTAATATAACTTAATATGCAGTGTATCATTGAAAATACCTTATGATATAACGTAATATGCAATGTATCATTGAAAATACCTTATAATATATCGTAATTTGTAGTGTATCAATGAAAATACCTTCTCATATAACGTAATATGCAGTGTATCATTGAAAATACCTTATAATATATCGTTATTTGTAGTGTATCTTTGAAAATACCTTATAATATAACGTAATATGCAGTGTATCATTGAAAATACCTTATAATATATAGTAGTTTATCATTGAAAATACCTTATAGTATAACGTAATATGCAGTGCATCATTGAAAATACCTTATAATGTAACGTATTATGCAGTGTATCATTGAAAATACCTTATAATATAACGTAATATGCAGTGTATCATTGAAAATACCTTATAATATAACGTATTATGCAGTGTATCATTGAAAATACCTTATAATATATCGTTATTTGTAGTGTATCTTTGAAAATACCTTATAATATAACGTAATATGCAGTGTATCATTGAAAATACCTTATAATATATAGTAGTGTATCATTGAAAATACCTTATAATATAACTTAATATGCAGTGTATCATTGAAAATACCTTATAGTATAACGTAATATGCAGTGCATCATTGAAAATACCTTTTAATATAACGTAATATGCAGTGTATCATTGAAAATACCTTATAATATAACGTAATATGCAGTGTATCATTGAAAATACCTTATAATATAACGTAATATGCAGTGTATCATTGAAAATACCTTCCCATATAACGTAATGTGCAGTGTATCATTGAAAATACCTTATAATATAACGTAATATGCAGTGTATCATTGAAAATACCTTATAATATATCGTTATTTGTAGTGTATCTTTGAAAATACCTTATAATATAACGTAATATGCAGTGTATCATTGAAAATACCTTATAATATATAGTAGTTTATCATTGAAAATACCTTATAATATAACTTAATATGCAGTGTATCATTGAAAATACCTTATAATATATCGTAATATGCAGTGTATCATTGAAAATACCATATAATATAACGTATTATGCAGTGTATCATTGAAAATACCTTATAATATATAGTAGTTTATCATTGAAAATACCTTATAATATAACTTAATATGCAGTGTATCATTGAAAATACCTTATAGTATAACGTAATATGCAGTGCATCATTGAAAATACCTTATAATATAACGTAATATGCAGTGTATCATTGAAAATACCTTATAATATAACGTAATATGCAGTGTATCATTGAAAATACCTTATAATATAACGTAATATGCAGTGTATCATTGAAAATACCTTCCCATATAACGTAATGTGCAGTGTATCATTGAAAATACCTTATAATATAACGTAATATACAGTGTATCATTGAAAATACCTTATAATATATCGTTATTTGTAGTGTATCTTTGAAAATACCTTATAATATAACGTAATATGCAGTGTATCATTGAAAATACCTTATAATATATAGTAGTTTATCATTGAAAATACCTTATAATATAACTTAATATGCAGTGTATCATTGAAAATACCTTATAATATATCGTAATATGCAGTGTATCATTGAAAATACCTTATAATATAACGTATTATGCAGTGTATCATTGAAAATACCTTATAATATATAGTAGTTTATCATTGAAAATACCTTATAATATAACTTAATATGCAGTGTATCATTGAAAATACCTTATAGTATAACGTAATATGCAGTGCATCATTGAAAATACCTTATCATATAACGTAATATGCAGTGTATCATTGAAAATACCTTATAATATATAGTAGTGTATCATTGAAAATACCTTATAATATATCGTTATTTGTAGTGTATCTTTGAAAATACCTTATAATATAACGTAATATGCAGTGTATCATTGAAAATACCTTATAATATATCGTTATTTGTAGTGTATTATTGAAAATACCTTCTCATATAACGTAATATGCAGTGTATCATTGAAAATACCTTATAATATATCGTAATTTGTAGTGTATCTTTGAAAATACCTTATAATATAACGTAATATGCAGTGTATCATTCAAAATACCTTATAATATATTGCAGTTTATCATTGAAAATACCTTTTAATATAACTTAATATGCAGTGTATCATTGAAAATACCTTATGATATAACGTAATATGCAGTGTATCATTGAAAATACCTTATAATATATCGTAATTTGTAGTGTATCAATGAAAATACCTTCTCATATAACGTAATATGCAGTGTATCATTGAAAATACCTTATAATATATCGTTATTTGTAGTGTATCTTTGAAAATACCTTATAATATAACGTAATATGCAGTGTATCATTGAAAATACCTTATAATATATCGTTATTTGTAGTGTATCATTGAAAATACCTTATAATATAACGTAATATGCAGTGTATCATTGAAAATACCTTATAATATAACGTAATATGCAGTGTATCATTGAAAATACCTTATAATATAACGTAATATGCAGTGTATCATTGAAAATACCTTATAATATATCGTTATTTGTAGTGTATCTTTGAAAATACCTTATAATATATCGTAATTTGTAGTGTATCATTGAAAATACCTTATAGTATAACGTAATATGCAGTGCATCATTGAAAATACCTTATAATATAACGTAATATGCAGTGTATCATTGAAAATACCTTATAATATAACGTAATATGCAGTGTATCATTGAAAATACCTTATAATATAACGTATTATGCAGTGTATCATTGAAAATACCTTATAATATATCGTTATTTGTAGTGTATCTTTGAAAATACCTTATAATATAACGTAATATGCAGTGTATCATTGAAAATACCTTATAATATATAGTAGTGTATCATTGAAAATACCTTATAATATAACTTAATATGCAGTGTATCATTGAAAATACCTTATAGTATAACGTAATATGCAGTGCATCATTGAAAATACCTTTTAATATAACGTAATATGCAGTGTATCATTGAAAATACCTTATAATATAACGCAATATGCAGTGTATCATTGAAAATACCTTATAATATAACGTAATATGCAGTGTATCATTGATAATACCTTCCCATATAACGTAATGTGCAGTGTATCATTGAAAATACCTTATAATATAACGTAATATGCAGTGTATCATTGAAAATACCTTATAATATATCGTTATTTGTAGTGTATCTTTGAAAATACCTTATAATATAACGTAATTTGCAGTGTATCATTGAAAATACCTTATAATATATCGTTATTTGTAGTGTATCATTGAAAATACCTTCTCATATAACGTAATATGCAGTGTATCATTGAAAATACCTTATAATATATCGTAATTTGTAGTGTATCTTTGAAAATACCTTATAATATAACGTAATATGCAGTGTATCATTGAAAATACCTTATAATATATTGCAGTTTATCATTGAAAATACCTTTTAATATAACTTAATATGCAGTGTATCATTGAAAATACCTTATGATATAACGTAATATGCAGTGTATCATTGAAAATACCTTATAATATATCGTAAATTGTAGTGTATCAATGAAAATACCTTCTCATATAACGTAATATGCAGTGTATCATTGAAAATACCTTATAATATAACGTATTATGCAGTGTATCATTGAAAATACCTTATAATATAACTTAATATGCAGTGTATCATTGAAAATACCTTATAATATAACGTAATATGCAGTGTATCATTGAAAATACCTTATAATATATCGTTATTTGTAGTGTATCTTTGAAAATACCTTATAATATATCGTAATTTGTAGTGTATCATTGAAAATACCTTATAGTATAACGTAATATGCAGTGCACCATTGAAAATACCTTATAATATAACGTAATATGCAGTGTATCATTGAAAATACCTTATAATATAACGTAATATACAGTGTATCATTGAAAATACCTTATAATATAACGTATTATGCAGTGTATCATTGAAAATACCTTATAATATATCGTTATTTGTAGTGTATCTTTGAAAATACCTTATAATATAACGTAATATGCAGTGTATCATTGAAAATACCTTATAATATATAGTAGTGTATCATTGAAAATACCTTATAATATAACTTAATATGCAGTGTATCATTGAAAATACCTTATAGTATAACGTAATATGCAGTGCATCATTGAAGATACCTTTTAATATAACGTAATATGCAGTGTATCATTGAAAATACCTTATAATATAACGTAATATGCAGTGTATCATTGAAAATACCTTATAATATAACGTAATATGCAGTGTATCATTGAAAATACCTTCCCATATAACGTAATATGCAGTGTATCATTGAAAATACACTACAAATAACGTAATATGCAGTGTATCATTGAAAATACCTTATAATATATCGTTATTTGTAGTGTATCTTTGAAAATACCTTATAATATAACGTAATATGCAGTGTATCATTGAAAATACCTTATAATATATCGTTATTTGTAGTGTATTATTGAAAATACCTTCTCATATAACGTAATATGCAGTGTATCATTGAAAATACCTTATAATATATCGTAATTTGTAGTGTATCTTTGAAAATACCTTATAATATAACGTAATATGCAGTGTATCATTGAAAATACCTTATAATATATTGCAGTTTATCATTGAAAATACCTTTTAATATAACTTAATATGCAGTGTATCATTGAAAATACCTTATGATATAACGTAATATGCAGTGTATCATTGAAAATACCTTATAATATATCGTAATTTGTAGTGTATCAATGAAAATACCTTATAATATAACGTAATATGCAGTGTATCATTGAAAATACCTTATAATATATAGTAGTTTATCATTGAAAATACCTTATAATATAACTTAATATGCAGTGTATCATTGAAAATACCTTATAGTATAACGTAATATGCAGTGCATCATTGAAAATACCTTATAATATAACGTAATATGCAGTGTATCATTGAAAATACCTTATAATATATGGTAGTGTATCATTGAAAATACCTTATAATATAACTTAATATGCAGTGTATCATTGAAAATACCTTATAGTATAACGTAATATGCAGTGCATCATTGAAAATACCTTTTAATATAACGTAATATGCAGTGTATCATTGAAAATACCTTATAATATAACGTAATATGCAGTGTATCATTGAAAATACCTTATAATATAACGTAATATGCAGTGTATCATTGAAAATACCTTCCCATATAACGTAATGTGCAGTGTATCATTGAAAATACCTTATAATATAACGTAATATGCAGTGTATCATTGAAAATACCTTATAATATATCGTTATTTGTAGTGTATCTTTGAAAATACCTTATAATATAACGTAATATGCAGTGTATCATTGAAAATACCTTATAATATATCGTTATTTGTAGTGTATTATTGAAAATACCTTCTCATATAACGTAATTTGCAGTGTATCATTGAAAATACCTTATAATATATCGTAATATGCAGTGTATCATTCAAAATACCTTATAATATATTGCAGTTTATCATTGAAAATACCTTTTAATATAACTTAATATGCAGTGTATCATTGAAAATACCTTATGATATAACGTAATATGCAGTGTATCATTGAAAATACCTTATAATATATCGTAATTTGTAGTGTATCAATGAAAATACCTTCTCATATAACGTAATATGCAGTGTATCATTGAAAATACCTTATAATATATCGTTATTTGTAGTGTATCTTTGAAAATACCTTATAATATAACGTAATATGCAGTGTATCATTGAAAATACCTTATAATATATCGTTATTTGTAGTGTATCATTGAAAATACCTTATAATATAACGTAATATGCAGTGTATCATTGAAAATACCTTATAATATATCGTAATTTGTAGTGTATCATTGAAAATACCTTATAGTATAACGTAATATGCAGTGCATCATTGAAAATACCTAATAATATAACGTAATATGCAGTGTATCATTGAAAATACCTTATAATATAACGTAATATGCAGTGTATCATTGAAAATACCTTATAATATATCGGTATTTGTAGTGTATCTTTGAAAATACCTTATAATATAACGTAATATGCAGTGTATCATTGAAAATACCTTATAATATATCGTAATTTGTAGTGTATCTTTGAAAATACCTTATAATATAACGTAATATGCAGTGTATCATTGAAAATACCTTATAATATATTGCAGTTTATCATTGAAAATACCTTTTAATATAACTTAATATGCAGTGTATCATTGAAAATACCTTATGATATAACGTAATATGCAGTGTATCATTGAAAATACCTTATAATATATCGTAATTTGTAGTGTATCAATGAAAATACCTTCTCATATAACGTAATATGCAGTGTATCATTGAAAATACCTTATAATATATCGTTATTTGTAGTGTATCTTTGAAAATACCTTATAATATAACGTAATATGCAGTGTATCATTGAAAATACCTTATAATATATAGTAGTTTATCATTGAAAATACCTTATAGTATAACGTAATATGCAGTGCATCATTGAAAATACGTTATAATGTAACGTATTATGCAGTGTATCATTGAAAATACCTTATAATATATCGTTATTTGTAGTGTATCTTTGAAAATACCTTATAATATAACTTAATATGCAGTGTATCATTGAAAATACCTTATAATATATAGTAGTTTATCATTGAAAATACCTTATAATATAACTTAATATGCAGTGTATCATTGAAAATACCTTATAATATATCGTAATATGCAGTGTATCATTGAAAATACCATATAATATAACGTATTATGCAGTGTATCATTGAAAATACCTTATAATATATAGTAGTTTATCATTGAAAATACCTTATAATATAACTTAATATGCAGTGTATCATTGAAAATACCTTATAGTATAACGTAATATGCAGTGCATCATTGAAAATACCTTATAATATAACGTAATATGCAGTGTATCATTGAAAATACCTTATAATATATAGTAGTGTATCATTGAAAATACCTTATAATATATCGTTATTTGTAGTGTATCTTTGAAAATACCTTATAATATAACGTAATATGCAGTGTATCATTGAAAATACCTTATAATATATCGTTATTTGTAGTGTATTATTGAAAATACCTTCTCATATAACGTAATATGCAGTGTATCATTGAAAATACCTTATAATATATCGTAATTTGTAGTGTATCTTTGAAAATACCTTATAATATAACGTAATATGCAGTGTATCATTCAAAATACCTTATAATATATTGCAGTTTATCATTGAAAATACCTTTTAATATAACTTAATATGCAGTGTATCATTGAAAATACCTTATGATATAACGTAATATGCAGTGTATCATTGAAAATACCTTATAATATATCGTAATTTGTAGTGTATCAATGAAAATACCTTCTCATATAACGTAATATGCAGTGTATCATTGAAAATACCTTATAATATATCGTTATTTGTAGTGTATCTTTGAAAATACCTTATAATATAACGTAATATGCAGTGTATCATTGAAAATACCTTATAATATATAGTAGTGTATCATTGAAAATACCTTATAATATAACTTAATATGCAGTGTATCATTGAAAATACCTTATAGTATAACGTAATATGCAGTGCATCATTGAAAATACCTTTTAATATAACGTAATATGCAGTGTATCATTGAAAATACCTTATAATATAACGCAATATGCAGTGTATCATTGAAAATACCTTATAATATAACGTAATATGCAGTGTATCATTGAAAATACCTTCCCATATAACGTAATGTGCAGTGTATCATTGAAAATACCTTATAATATAACGTAATATGCAGTGTATCATTGAAAATACCGTATAATATATAGTAGTGTATCATTGAAAATACCTTATAATATATCGTTATTTGTAGTGTATCTTTGAAAATACCTTATAGTATAACGCAATATGCAGTGTATCATTGAAAATACCTTATAATATATCGTTATTTGTAGTGTATTATTGAAAATACCTTCTCATATAACGTAATATGCAGTGTATCATTGAAAATACCTTATAATATATCGTAATTTGTAGTGTATCTTTGAAAATACCTTATAATATAACGTAATATGCAGTGTATCATTCAAAATACCTTATAATATATTGCAGTTTATCATTGAAAATACCTTTTAATATAACGTAATATGCAGTGTATCATTGAAAATACCTTATAATATATCGTTATTTGTAGTGTATCATTGAAAATACCTTATAATATAACGTAATATGCAGTGTATCATTGAAAATACCTTATAATATAACGTAATATGCAGTGTATCATTGAAAATACCTTATAATATAACGTAATATGCAGTGTATCATTGAAAATACCTTATAATATATCGTTATTTGTAGTGTATCTTTGAAAATACCTTATGATATAACGTAATATGCAGTGTATCATTGAAAATACCTTATAATATATCGTAATTTGTAGTGTATCAATGAAAATACCTTCTCATATAACGTAATATGCAGTGTATCATTGAAAATACCTTATAATATATCGTTATTTGTAGTGTATCTTTGAAAATACCTTATAATATAACGTAATATGCAGTGTATCATTGAAAATACCTTATAATATATCGTTATTTGTAGTGTATCATTGAAAATACCTTATAATATAACGTAATATGCAGTGTATCATTGAAAATACCTTATAATATAACGTAATATGCAGTGTATCATTGAAAATACCTTATAATATAACGTAATATGCAGTGTATCATTGAAAATACCTTATAATATATCGTTATTTGTAGTGTATCTTTGAAAATACCTTATAATATATCGTAATTTGTAGTGTATCATTGAAAATACCTTATACTATAACGTAATATGCAGTGCATCATTGAAAATACCTTATAATATAACGTAATATGCAGTGTATCATTGAAAATACCTTATAATATAACGTAATATGCAGTGTATCATTGAAAATACCTTATAATATAACGTATTATGCAGTGTATCATTGAAAATACCTTATAATATATCGTTATTTGTAGTGTATCTTTGAAAATACCTTATAATATAACGTAATATGCAGTGTATCATTGAAAATACCTTATAATATATAGTAGTGTATCATTGAAAATACCTTATAATATAACTTAATATGCAGTGTATCATTGAAAATACCTTATAGTATAACGTAATATGCAGTGCATCATTGAAAATACCTTTTAATATAACGTAATATGCAGTGTATCATTGAAAATACCTTATAATATAACGTAATATGCAGTGTATCATTGAAAATACCTTATAATATAACGTAATATGCAGTGTATCATTGAAAATACCTTCCCATATAACGTAATGTGCAGTGTATCATTGAAAATACCTTATAATATAACGTAATATGCAGTGTATCATTGAAAATACCTTATAATATATAGTAGTTTATCATTGAAAATACCTTATAGTATAACGTAATATGCAGTGCATCATTGAAAATACCTTTTAATATAACGTAATATGCAGTGTATCATTGAAAATACCTTATAATATAACTTAATATGCAGTGTATCATTGAAAATACCTTATAGTATAACGTAATATGCAGTGCATCATTGAAAATACCTTATAATATAACGTATTATGCAGTGTATCATTGAAAATACCTTATAATATATCGTTATTTGTAGTGTATCTTTGAAAATACCTTATAATATAACGTAATATGCAGTGTATCATTGAAAATACCTTATAATATATAGTAGTGTATCATTGAAAATACCTTATAATATAACTTAATATGCAGTGTATCATTGAAAATACCTTATAGTATAACGTAATATGCAGTGCATCATTGAAAATACCTTTTAATATAACGTAATATGCAGTGTATCATTGAAAATACCTTATAATATAACGTAATATGCAGTGTATCATTGAAAATACCTTATAATATAACGTAATATGCAGTGTATCATTGATAATACCTTCCCATATAACGTAATGTGCAGTGTATCATTGAAAATACCTTATAATATAACGTAATATGCAGTGTATCATTCAAAATACCTTATAATATATTGCAGTTTATCATTGAAAATACCTTTTAATATAACGTAATATGCAGTGTATCATTGAAAATACCTTATAATATATCGTTATTTGTAGTGTATCATTGAAAATACCTTATAATATAACGTAATATGCAGTGTATCATTGAAAATACCTTATAATATAACGTAATATGCAGTGTATCATTGAAAATACCTTATAATATAACGTAATATGCAGTGTATCATTGAAAATACCTTATAATATATCGTTATTTGTAGTGTATCTTTGAAAATACCTTATAATATATCGTAATTTGTAGTGTATCATTGAAAATACCTTATACTATAACGTAATATGCAGTGCATCATTGAAAATACCTTATAATATAACGTAATATGCAGTGTATCATTGAAAATACCTTATAATATAACGTAATATGCAGTGTATCATTGAAAATACCTTATAATATATAGTAGTGTATCATTGAAAATACCTTATAATATAACTTAATATGCAGTGTATCATTGAAAATACCTTATAGTATAACGTAATATGCAGTGCATCATTGAAAATACCTTTTAATATAACGTAATATGCAGTGTATCATTGAAAATACCTTATAATATAACGTAATATGCAGTGTATCATTGAAAATACCTTATAATATAACGTAATATGCAGTGTATCATTGAAAATACCTTCCCATATAACGTAATGTGCAGTGTATCATTGAAAATACCTTATAATATAACGTAATATGCAGTGTATCATTGAAAATACCTTATAATATATCGTTATTTGTAGTGTATCATTGAAAATACCTTCTCATATAACGTAATATGCAGTGTATCATTGAAAATACCTTATAATATAACGTAATATGCAGTGTATCATTGAAAATACCTTATAATATAACGTAATATGCGGTGTATCATTGAAAATACCTTATAACATAACGTAATATGCAGTGTATCATTGAAAATACCTTATAGTATAACGTAACATGCAGTGCATCATTGAAAATACCTTATAATATAACGTAATATGCAGTGTATCATTGAAAATACCTTATAATATAACGTAATATGCAGTGTATCATTGAAAATACCTTATAATATATAGTAGTGTATCATTGAAAATACCTTATAATATAACTTAATATGCAGTGTATCATTGAAAATACCTTATAGTATAACGTAATATGCAGTGCATCATTGAAAATACCTTATAATATAACGTAATATGCAGTGTATCATTGAAAATACCTTATAATATAACGTAATATGCAGTGTATCATTGATAATACCTTCCCATATAACGTAATGTGCAGTGTATCATTGAAAATACCTTATAATATAACGTAATATGCAGTGTATCATTGAAAATACCTTATAATATATCGTTATTTGTAGTGTATCTTTGAAAATACCTTATAATATAACGTAATATGCAGTGTATCATTGAAAATACCTTATAATATATCGTTATTTGTAGTGTATCATTGAAAATACCTTCTCATATAACGTAATATGCACTGTATCATTGAAAATACCTTATAATATAACGTAATATGCAGTGTATCATTGAAAATACCTTATAATATAACGTAATATGCGGTGTATCATTGAAAATACCTTATAACATAACGTAATATGCAGTGTATCTTTGAAAATACCTTATAATATAACGTAATATGCAGTGTATCATTGAAAATACCTTATAATATATTGCAGTTTATCATTGAAAATACCTTTTAATATAACTTAATATGCAGTGTATCATTGAAAATACCTTATGATATAACGTAATATGCAGTGTATCATTGAAAATACCTTATAATATATCGTAATTTGTAGTGTATCAATGAAAATACCTTCTCATATAACGTAATATGCAGTGTATCATTGAAAATACCTTATAATATATCGTTATTTGTAGTGTATCTTTGAAAATACCTTATAATATAACGTAATATGCAGTGTATCATTGAAAATACCTTATAATATATAGTAGTTTATCATTGAAAATACCTTATAATATAACTTAATATGCAGTGTATCATTGAAAATACCTTATAATATATCGTAATATGCAGTGTATCATTGAAAATACCTTATAATATAACGTATTATGCAGTGTATCATTGAAAATACCTTATAATATAACTTAATATGCAGTGTATCATTGAAAATACCTTATAGTATAACGTAATATGCAGTGCATCATTGAAAATACCTTATAATATAACGTATTATGCAGTGTATAATTGAAAATACCTTATAATATAACGTAATATGCAGTGTATCATTGAAAATACCTTATAATTTAACGTAATATGCAGTGTATCATTGAAAATACCTTATAATATAACTTAATATGCAGTGTATCATTGAAAATACCTTATAGTATAACGTAATATGCAATGCATCATTGAAAATACCTTATAATATAACGTATTATGCAGTGTATCATTGAAAATACCTTATAATATAACGTAATATGCAGTGTATCATTGAAAATACCTTATAATATATCGTAATTTGTAGTGTATCATTGAAAATACCTTATAGTATAACGTAATATGCAGTGCATCATTGAAAATACCTTATAATATAACGTAATATGCAGTGTATCATTGAAAATACCTTATAATATAACGTAATATGCAGTGTATCATTGAAAATACCTTATAATATATCGTTATTTGTAGTGTATCTTTGAAAATACCTTATAATATATCGTAATTTGTAGTGTATCATTGAAAATACCTTATAGTATAACGTAATATGCAGTGCATCATTGAAAATACCTTATAATATAACGTAATATGCAGTGTATCATTGAAAATACCTTATAATATAACGTAATATGCAGTGTATCATTGAAAATACCTTATAATATAACGTATTATGCAGTGTATCATTGAAAATACCTTATAATATATCGTTATTTGTAGTGTATCTTTGAAAATACCTTATAATATAACGTAATATGCAGTGTATCATTGAAAATACCTTATAATATATAGTAGTGTATCATTGAAAATACCTTATAATATAACGTAATATGCAGTGTATCATTGAAAATACCTTATAGTATAACGTAATATGCAGTGCATCATTGAAAATACCTTTTAATATAACGTAATATGCAGTGTATCATTGAAAATACCTTATAATATAACGTAATATGCAGTGTATCATTGAAAATACCTTATAATATAAGGTAATATGCAGTGTATCATTGAAAATACCTTCCCATATAACGTAATGTGCAGTGTATCATTGAAAATACCTTATAATATAACGTAATATGCAGTGTATCATTGAAAATACCTTATAATATATCGTTATTTGTAGTGTATCTTTGAAAATACCTTATAATATAACGTAATATGCAGTGTATCATTGAAAATACCTTATAATATATCGTAATTTGTAGTGTATCTTTGAAAATACCTTATAATATAACGTAATATGCAGTGTATCATTGAAAATACCTTATAATATATTGCAGTTTATCATTGAAAATACCTTTTAATATATCTTAATATGCAGTGTATCATTGAAAATACCTTATGATATAACGTAATATGCAGTGTATCATTGAAAATACCTTATAATATATCGTAATTTGTAGTGTATCAATGAAAATACCTTATAATATATCGTTATTTGTAGTGTATCTTTGAAAATACCTTATAATATAACGTAATATGCAGTGTATCATTGAAAATACCTTATAATATATTGCAGTTTATCATTGAAAATACCTTTTAATATACCTTAATATGCAGTGTATCATTGAAAATACCTTATGATATAACGTAATATGCAGTGTATCATTGAAAATACCTTATAATATATCGTAATTTGTAGTGTATCAATGAAAATACCTTCTCATATAACGTAATATGCAGTGTATCATTGAAAATACCTTATAATATATCGTTATTTGTAGTGTATCTTTGAAAAAACCTTATAATATAACGTAATATGCAGTGTATCATTGAAAATACCTTATAATATATAGTAGTTTATCATTGAAAATACCTTATAATATAACTTAATATGCAGTGTATCATTGAAAATACCTTATAGTATAACGTATTAAGCAGTGCATCATTAAAAATACCTTATAATATAACGTATTATGCAGTGTATCATTGAAAATACCTTATAATATAACGTAATACGCAGTGTATCATTGAAAATACCTTATAATATAACGTATTATGCAGTGTATCATTGAAAATACCTTATAATATAACGTAATATGCAGTGTATCATTGAAAATACCTTATAATATATCGTTATTTGTAGTGTATCTTTGAAAATACCTTATAATATAACGTAATATGCAGTGTATCATTGAAAATACCTTATAATATATCGTAATATGCAGTGTATCATTGAAAATACCTTATAATATATAGTAGTTTATCATTGAAAATACCTTATAATATAACTTAATATGCAGTGTATCTTTGAAAATACCTTATAATATAACGTAATATGCAGTGTATCATTGAAAATACCTTATAATATATTGCAGTTTATCATTGAAAATACCTTTTAATATAACTTAATATGCAGTGTATCATTGAAAATACCTTATGATATAACGTAATATGCAGTGTATCATTGAAAATACCTTATAATATATCGTAATTTGTAGTGTATCAATGAAAATACCTTCTCATATAACGTAATATGCAGTGTATCATTGAAAATACCTTATAATATATCGTTATTTGTAGTGTATCTTTGAAAATACCTTATAATATAACGTAATATGCAGTGTATCATTGAAAATACCTTATAATATATCGTTATTTGTAGTGTATCATTGAAAATACCTTATAATATAACGTAATATGCAGTGTATCATTGAAAATACCTTATGATATACCGTAATATGCAGTGTATCATTGAAAATACCTTATAATATAACGTAATATGCAGTGTATCATTGAAAATACCTTATAATATATCGTAATTTGTAGTGTATCATTGAAAATACCTTATAGTATAACGTAATATGCAGTGCATCATTGAAAATACCTTATAATATAACGTAATATGCAGTGTATCATTGAAAATACCTTATAATATAACGTAATATGCAGTGTATCATTGAAAATACCTTCAGATATAACGTAATATGCAGTGTATCATTGAAAATACCTTATAATATATCGTAATTTGTAGTGTATCAATGAAAATACCTTCTCATATAACGTAATATGCAGTGTATCATTGAAAATACCTTATAATATAACGTAATATGCAGTGTATCATTGAAAATACCTTATAATATATAGTAGTTTATCATTGAAAATACCTTATAATATAACTTAATATGCAGTGTATCATTGAAAATACCTTATGATATACCGTAATATGCAGTGTATCATTGAAAATACCTTATAATATAACGTAATATGCAGTGTATCATTGAAAATACCTTATAATATATCGTAATTTGTAGTGTATCATTGAAAACACCTTATAATATAACGTAATATGCAGTGTATCATTGAAAATACCTTATAATATATCGGTATTTGTAGTGTATCTTTGAAAATACCTTATAATATAACGTAATATGCAGTGTATCATTGAAAATACCTTATAATATATCGTAATTTGTAGTGTATCTTTGAAAATACCTTATAATATAACGTAATATGCAGTGTATCATTGAAAATACCTTATAATATATTGCAGTTTATCATTGAAAATACCTTATAATATATCGTAATTTGTAGTGTATCTTTGAAAATACCTTATAATATAACGTAATATGCAGTGTATCATTGAAAATACCTTATGATATAACGTAATATGCAGTGTATCATTGAAAATACCTTATAATATATCGTAATTTGTAGTGTATCAATGAAAATACCTTATAATATAACGTAATATGCAGTGTATCATTGAAAATACCTTATAATATATCGTTATTTGTAGTGTATCTTTGAAAATACCTTATAATATAACGTAATATGCAGTGTATCATTGAAAATACCTTATAATATATCGTAATTTGTAGTGTATCATTGAAAATACCTTCTCATATAACGTAATATGCAGTGTATCATTGAAAATACCTTATAATATATCGTAATTTGTAGTGTATCTTTGAAAATACCTTATAATATAACGTAATATGCAGTGTATCATTGAAAATACCTTATAATATATTGCAGTTTATCATTGAAAATACCTTTTAATATAACTTAATATGCAGTGTATCATTGAAAATACCTTATGATATAACGTAATATGCAGTGTATCATTGAAAATACCTTATAATATATCGTAATTTGTAGTGTATCAATTAAAATACCTTATAATATAACGTAATATGCAGTGTATCATTGAAAATACCTTATAATATATCGTTATTTGTAGTGTATCTTTGAAAATACCTTATAATATAACGTAATATGCAGTGTATCATTGAAAATACCTTATAATATATCGTTATTTGTAGTGTATCATTGAAAATACCTTATAATATAACGTAATATGCAGTGTATCATTGAAAATACCTTATAATATAACGTAATATGCAGTGTATCATTGAAAATACCTTATAATATATCGTTATTTGTAGTGTATCATTGAAAATACCTTATAATATAACGTAATATGCAGTGTATCATTGAAAATACCTTATAATATAACGTAATATGCAGTGTATCATTGAAAATACCTTATAATATATTGCAGTTTATCATTGAAAATACCTTTTAATATAACTTAATATGCAGTGTATCATTGAAAATACCTTATGATATAACGTAATATGCAGTGTATCATTGAAAATACCTTCAGATATAACGTAATATGCAGTGTATCATTGAAAATACCTTATAATATATCGTAATTTGTAGTGTATCAATGAAAATACCTTCTCATATAACGTAATATGCAGTGTATCATTGAAAATACCTTATAATATAACGTAATATGCAGTGTATCATTGAAAATACCTTATAATATATAGTAGTTTATCATTGAAAATACCTTATAATATAACTTAATATGCAGTGTATCATTGAAAATACCTTATGATATACCGTAATATGCAGTGTATCATTGAAAATACCTTATAATATAACGTAATATGCAGTGTATCATTGAAAATACCTTATAATATATCGTAATTTGTAGTGTATCATTGAAAATACCTTATAATATAACGTAATATGCAGTGTATCATTGAAAATACCTTATAATATATCGGTATTTGTAGTGTATCTTTGAAAATACCTTATAATATAACGTAATATGCAGTGTATCATTGAAAATACCTTATAATATATCGTAATTTGTAGTGTATCTTTGAAAATACCTTATAATATAACGTAATATGCAGTGTATCATTGAAAATACCTTATAATATATTGCAGTTTATCATTGAAAATACCTTTTAATATAACTTAATATGCAGTGTATCATTGAAAATACCTTATGATATAACGTAATATGCAGTGTATCATTGAAAATACCTTATAATATATCGTAATTTGTAGTGTATCAATGAAAATACCTTATAATATAACGTAATATGCAGTGTATCATTGAAAATACCTTATAATATATAGTAGTTTATCATTGAAAATACCTTATAATATGACTTAATATGCAGTGTATCATTGAAAATACCTTATAGTATAACGTAATATGCAGTGCATCATTGAAAATACCTTATAATATAACGTAATGTGCAGTGTATCATTGAAAATACCTTATAATATAACGTAATATGCAGTGTATCATTGAAAATACCTTATAATATATCGTTATTTGTAGTGTATCTTTGAAAATACCTTATAATATAACGTAATATGCAGTGTATCATTGAAAATACCTTATAATATATCGTTATTTGTAGTGTATCATTGAAAATACCTTCTCATATAACGTAATATGCAGTGTATCATTGAAAATACCTTATAATATATCGTAATTTGTAGTGTATCTTTGAAAATACCTTATAATATAACGTAATATGCAGTGTATCATTGAAAATACCTTATAATATATTGCAGTTTATCATTGAAAATACCTTTTAATATAACTTAATATGCAGTGTATCATTGAAAATACCTTATGATATAACGTAATATGCAGTGTATCATTGAAAATACCTTATAATATATCGTAATTTGTAGTGTATCAATTAAAATACCTTATAATATAACGTAATATGCAGTGTATCATTGAAAATACCTTATAATATATCGTTATTTGTAGTGTATCTTTGTAAATACCTTATAATATAACGTAATATGCAGTGTATCATTGAAAATACCTTATAATATATCGTTATTTGTAGTGTATCATTGAAAATACCTTCTCATATAACGTAATATGCAGTGTATCATTGAAAATACCTTATAATATATCGTAATTTGTAGTGTATCATTGAAAATACCTTATAATATAACGTAATATGCAGTGTATCATTGAAAATACCTTATAATATATTGCAGTTTATCATTGAAAATACCTTTTAATATAACTTAATATGCAGTGTATCATTGAAAATACCTTATGATATAACGTAATATGCAGTGTATCATTGAAAATACCTTATAATATATCGTAATTTGTAGTGTATCAATGAAAATACCTTCTCATATAACGTAATATGCAGTGTATCATTGAAAATACCTTATAATATATCGTTATTTGTAGTGTATCTTTGAAAATACCTTATGATATAACGTAATATGCAGTGTATCATTGAAAATACCTTATAATATATCGTTATTTGTAGTGTATCATTGAAAATACCTTATAATATAACGTAATATGCAGTGTATCATTGAAAATACCTTATAATATAACGTAATATGCAGTGTATCATTGAAAATACCTTATAATATATTGCAGTTTATCATTGAAAATACCTTTTAATATAACTTAATATGCAGTGTATCATTGAAAATACCTTATGATATAACGTAATATGCAGTGTATCATTGAAAATACCTTCAGATATAACGTAATATGCAGTGTATCATTGAAAATACCTTATAATATATCGTAATTTGTAGTGTATCAATGAAAATACCTTATAATATAACGTAATATGCAGTGTATCATTGAAAATACCTTATAATATAACGTAATATGCAGTGTATCATTGAAAATACCTTATAATATATAGTAGTTTATCATTGAAAATACCTTATAATATAACTTAATATGCAGTGTATCATTGAAAATACCTTATGATATACCGTAATATGCAGTGTATCATTGAAAATACCTTATAATATAACGTAATATGCAGTGTATCATTGAAAATACCTTATAATATATCGTAATTTGTAGTGTATCATTGAAAATACCTTATAATATAACGTAATATGCAGTGTATCATTGAAAATACCTTATAATATATCGTAATTTGTAGTGTATCTTTGAAAATACCTTATAATATAACGTAATATGCAGTGTACCATTGAAAATACCTTATAATATATCGTAATTTGTAGTGTATCATTGAAAATACCTTATAATATAACGTAATATGCAGTGTATCATTGAAAATACCTTATAATATATTGCAGTTTATCATTGAAAATACCTTTTAATATAACTTAATATGCAGTGTATCATTGAAAATACCTTATGATATAACGTAATATGCTGTGTATCATTGAAAATACCTTATAATATATCGTAATTTGTAGTGTATCAATGAAAATACCTTCTCATATAACGTAATATGCAGTATCTTTGAAAATACCTTATAATATAACGTAATATGCAGTGTATCATTGAAAATACCTTATGATATAACGTAATATGCAGTGTATCATTGAAAATACCTTATAATATATCGTAATTTGTAGTGTATCAATGAAAATACCTTATAATATAACGTAATATGCAGTGTATCATTGAAAATACCTTATAATATATAGTAGTTTATCATTGGAAATACCTTATAATATAACTTAATATGCAGTGTATCATTGAAAATACCTTATAGTATAACGTAATATGCAGTGCATCATTGAAAATACCTTATAATATATCGTTATTTGTAGTGTATCTTTGAAAATACCTTATAATATAACGTAATATGCAGTGTATCATTGAAAATACCTTATAATATATAGTAGTTTATCATTGAAAATACCTTATAATATAACTTAATATGCAGTGTATCATTGAAAATACCTTATAGTATAACGTAATATGCAGTGCATCATTGAAAATACCTTATAATATAACGTAATGTGCAGTGTATCATTGAAAATACCTTATAATATAACGTAATATGCAGTGTATCATTGAAAATACCTTATAATATATCGTTATTTGTAGTGTATCTTTGAAAATACCTTATAATATAACGTAATATGCAGTGTATCATTGAAAATACCTTATAATATATCGTTATTTGTAGTGTATCATTGAAAATACCTTCTCATATAACGTAATATGCAGTGTATCATTGAAAATACCTTATAATATATCGTAATTTGTAGTGTATCTTTGAAAATACCTTATAATATAACGTAATATGCAGTGTATCATTGAAAATACCTTATAATATATTGCAGTTTATCATTGAAAATACCTTTTAATATAACTTAATATGCAGTGTATCATTGAAAATACCTTATGATATAACGTAATATGCAGTGTATCATTGAAAATACCTTATAATATATCGTAATTTGTAGTGTATCAATGAAAATACCTTATAATATAACGTAATATGCAGTGTATCATTGAAAATACCTTATAATATATCGTTATTTGTAGTGTATCTTTGAAAATACCTTATAATATAACGTAATATGCAGTGTATCATTGAAAATACCTTATAATATATCGTTATTTGTAGTGTATCATTGAAAATACCTTCTCATATAACGTAATATGCAGTGTATCATTGAAAATACCTTATAATATAACGTAATATGCAGTGTATCATTGAAAATACCTTATAATATATTGCAGTTTATCATTGAAAATACCTTTTAATATAACTTAATATGCAGTGTATCATTGAAAATACCTTATGATATAACGTAATATGCAGTGTATCATTGAAAATACCTTCAGATATAACGTAATATGCAGTGTATCATTGAAAATACCTTATAATATATCGTAATTTGTAGTGTATCAATGAAAATACCTTCTCATATAACGTAATATGCAGTGTATCATTGAAAATACCTTATAATATAACGTAATATGCAGTGTATCATTGAAAATACCTTATAATATATAGTAGTTTATCATTGAAAATACCTTATAATATAACTTAATATGCAGTGTATCATTGAAAATACCTTATGATATACCGTAATATGCAGTGTATCATTGAAAATACCTTATAATATAACGTAATATGCAGTGTATCATTGAAAATACCTTATAATATATCGTAATTTGTAGTGTATCATTGAAAATACCTTATAATATAACGTAATATGCAGTGTATCATTGAAAATACCTTATAATATATCGGTATTTGTAGTGTATCTTTGAAAATACCTTATAATATAACGTAATATGCAGTGTATCATTGAAAATACCTTATAATATATAGTAGTTTATCATTGAAAATACCTTATAATATAACTTAATATGCAGTGTATCATTGAAAATACCTTATGATATACCGTAATATGCAGTGTATCATTGAAAATACCTTATAATATAACGTAATATGCAGTGTATCATTGAAAATACCTTATAATATATCGTAATTTGTAGTGTATCATTGAAAATACCTTATAATATAACGTAATATGCAGTGTATCATTGAAAATACCTTATAATATATCGGTATTTGTAGTGTATCTTTGAAAATACCTTATAATATAACGTAATATGCAGTGTACCATTGAAAATACCTTATAATATATCGTAATTTGTAGTGTATCATTGAAAATACCTTATAATATAACGTAATATGCAGTGTATCATTGAAAATACCTTATAATATATTGCAGTTTATCATTGAAAATACCTTTTAATATAACTTAATATGCAGTGTATCATTGAAAATACCTTATGATATAACGTAATATGCTGTGTATCATTGAAAATACCTTATAATATATCGTAATTTGTAGTGTATCAATGAAAATACCTTCTCATATAACGTAATATGCAGTATATCTTTGAAAATACCTTATAATATAACGTAATATGCAGTGTATCATTGAAAATACCTTATGATATAACGTAATATGCAGTGTATCATTGAAAATACCTTATAATATATCGTAATTTGTAGTGTATCAATGAAAATACCTTATAATATAACGTAATATGCAGTGTATCATTGAAAATACCTTATAATATATAGTAGTTTATCATTGGAAATACCTTATAATATAACTTAATATGCAGTGTATCATTGAAAATACCTTATAGTATAACGTAATATGCAGTGCATCATTGAAAATACCTTATAATATATCGTTATTTGTAGTGTATCTTTGAAAATACCTTATAATATAACGTAATATGCAGTGTATCATTGAAAATACCTTATAATATATAGTAGTTTATCATTGAAAATACCTTATAATATAACTTAATATGCAGTGTATCATTGAAAATACCTTATAGTATAACGTAATATGCAGTGCATCATTGAAAATACCTTATAATATAACGTAATGTGCAGTGTATCATTGAAAATACCTTATAATATAACGTAATATGCAGTGTATCATTGAAAATACCTTATAATATATCGTTATTTGTAGTGTATCTTTGAAAATACCTTATAATATAACGTAATATGCAGTGTATCATTGAAAATACCTTATAATATATCGTTATTTGTAGTGTATCATTGAAAATACCTTCTCATATAACGTAATATGCAGTGTATCATTGAAAATACCTTATAATATATCGTAATTTGTAGTGTATCTTTGAAAATACCTTATAATATAACGTAATATGCAGTGTATCATTGAAAATACCTTATAATATATTGCAGTTTATCATTGAAAATACCTTTTAATATAACTTAATATGCAGTGTATCATTGAAAATACCTTATGATATAACGTAATATGCAGTGTATCATTGAAAATACCTTATAATATATCGTAATTTGTAGTGTATCAATGAAAATACCTTATAATATAACGTAATATGCAGTGTATCATTGAAAATACCTTATAATATATCGTAATTTGTAGTGTATCTTTGAAAATACCTTATAATATAACGTAATATGCAGTGTATCATTGAAAATACCTTATAATATATCGTTATTTGTAGTGTATCATTGAAAATACCTTCTCATATAACGTAATATGCAGTGTATCATTGAAAATACCTTATAATATATCGTTATTTGTAGTGTATCTTTGAAAATACCTTATAATATAACGTAATATGCAGTGTATCATTGAAAATACCTTATAATATATTGCAGTTTATCATTGAAAATACCTTTTAATATAACTTAATATGCAGTGTATCATTGAAAATACCTTATGATATAACGTAATATGCAGTGTATCATTGAAAATACCTTATAATATATCGTAATTTGTAGTGTATCAATGAAAATACCTTCTCATATAACGTAATATGCAGTGTATCATTGAAAATACCTTATAATATATCGTTATTTGTAGTGTATCTTTGAAAATACCTTATAATATAACGTAATATGCAGTGTATCATTGAAAATACCTTATAATATATCGTTATTTGTAGTGTATCATTGAAAATACCTTATAATATAACGTAATATGCAGTGTATCATTGAAAATACCTTATAATATAACGTAATATGCAGTGTATCATTGAAAATACCTTATAATATATTGCAGTTTATCATTGAAAATACCTTTTAATATAACTTAATATGCAGTGTATCATTGAAAATACCTTATGATATAACGTAATATGCAGTGTATCATTGAAAATACCTTCAGATATAACGTAATATGCAGTGTATCATTGAAAATACCTTATAATATATCGTAATTTGTAGTGTATCAATGAAAATACCTTCTCATATAACGTAATATGCAGTGTATCATTGAAAATACCTTATAATATAACGTAATATGCAGTGTATCATTGAAAATACCTTATAATATATAGTAGTTTATCATTGAAAATACCTTATAATATAACTTAATATGCAGTGTATCATTGAAAATACCTTATGATATACCGTAATATGCAGTGTATCATTGAAAATACCTTATAATATAACGTAATATGCAGTGTATCATTGAAAATACCTTATAATATATCGTAATTTGTAGTGTATCATTGAAAATACCTTATAATATAACGTAATATGCAGTGTATCATTGAAAATACCTTATAATATATCGGTATTTGTAGTGTATCTTTGAAAATACCTTATAATATAACGTAATATGCAGTGTATCATTGAAAATACCTTATAATATATCGTAATTTGTAGTGTATCATTGAAAATACCTTATAATATAACGTAATATGCAGTGTATCATTGAAAATACCTTATAATATATTGCAGTTTATCATTGAAAATACCTTTTAATATAACTTAATATGCAGTGTATCATTGAAAATACCTTATGATATAACGTAATATGCAGTGTATCATTGAAAATACCTTATAATATATCGTAATTTGTAGTGTATCAATGAAAATACCTTATAATATAACGTAATATGCAGTGCATCATTGAAAATACCTTATAATATATCGTTATTTGTAGTGTATCTTTGAAAATACCTTATAATATAACGTAATATGCAGTGTATCATTGAAAATACCTTATAATATATAGTAGTTTATCATTGAAAATACCTTATAATATGACTTAATATGCAGTGTATCATTGAAAATACCTTATAGTATAACGTAATATGCAGTGCATCATTGAAAATACCTTATAATATAACGTAATGTGCAGTGTATCATTGAAAATACCTTATAATATAACGTAATATGCAGTGTATCATTGAAAATACCTTATAATATATCGTTATTTGTAGTGTATCTTTGAAAATACCTTATAATATAACGTAATATGCAGTGTATCATTGAAAATACCTTATAATATATCGTTATTTGTAGTGTATCATTGAAAATACCTTCTCATATAACGTAATATGCAGTGTATCATTGAAAATACCTTATAATATATCGTAATTTGTAGTGCATCTTTGAAAATACCTTATAATATAACGTAATATGCAGTGTATCATTGAAAATACCTTATAATATATTGCAGTTTATCATTGAAAATACCTTTTAATATAACTTAATATGCAGTGTATCATTGAAAATACCTTATGATATAACGTAATATGCAGTGTATCATTGAAAATACCTTATAATATATCGTAATTTGTAGTGTATCAATGAAAATACCTTATAATATAACGTAATATGCAGTGTATCATTGAAAATACCTTATAATATATCGTTATTTGTGGTGTATCTTTGTAAATACCTTATAATATAACGTAATATGCAGTGTATCATTGAAAATACCTTATAATATATCGTTATTTGTAGTGTATCATTGAAAATACCTTCTCATATAACGTAATATGCAGTGTATCATTGAAAATACCTTATAATATATCGTAATTTGTAGTGTATCTTTGAAAATACCTTATAATATAACGTAATATGCAGTGTATCATTGAAAATACCTTATAATATATTGCAGTTTATCATTGAAAATACCTTTTAATATAACTTAATATGCAGTGTATCATTGAAAATACCTTATGATATAACGTAATATGCAGTGTATCATTGAAAATACCTTCAGATATAACGTAATATGCAGTGTATCATTGAAAATACCTTATAATATATCGTAATTTGTAGTGTATCAATGAAAATACCTTCTCATATAACGTAATATGCAGTGTATCATTGAAAATACCTTATAATATAACGTAATATGCAGTGTATCATTGAAAATACCTTATAATATAACGTAATATGCAGTGTATCATTGAAAATACCTTATAATATATAGTAGTTTATCATTGAAAATACCTTATAATATAACTTAATATGCAGTGTATCATTGAAAATACCTTATGATATACCGTAATATGCAGTGTATCATTGAAAATACCTTATAATATAACGTAATATGCAGTGTATCATTGAAAATACCTTATAATATATCGTAATTTGTAGTGTATCATTGAAAATACCTTATAATATAACGTAATATGCAGTGTATCATTGAAAATACCTTATAATATATCGGTATTTGTAGTGTATCTTTGAAAATACCTTATAATATAACGTAATATGCAGTGTATCATTGAAAATACCTTATAATATATCGTAATTTGTAGTGTATCTTTGAAAATACCTTATAATATAACGTAATATGCAGTGTATCATTGAAAATACCTTATAATATATAGTAGTTTATCATTGAAAATACCTTATAATGTAACTTAATATGCAGTGTATCATTGAAAATACCTTATAGTATAACGTAATATGCAGTGCATCAATGAAAATACCTTATAATATAACGTATTATGCAGTGTATCATTGAAAATACCTTATAATATAACGTAATATGCAGTGCATCATTGAAAATACCTTATAATATAACGTATTATGCAGTGTATCATTGAAAATACCTTATAATATATCGTTATTTGTAGTGTATCTTTGAAAATACCTTCTCATATAACGTAATCAGCAGTGTATCATTGAAAATACCTTATAATATATCGTTATTTGTAGTGTATCTTTGAAAATACCTTATAATATAACGTAATATGCAGTGTATCATTGAAAATACCTTATAATATATTGCAGTTTATCATTGAAAATACCTTTTAATATAACTTAATATGCAGTGTATCATTGAAAATACCTTATGATATAACGTAATATGCAGTGTATCATTGAAAATACCTTATAATATATAGTAGTGTATCATTGAAAATACCTTTTAATATAACTTAATATGCAGTGTATCATTGAAAATACCTTATGATATAACGTAATATGCAGTGTATCATTGAAAATACCTTATAATATATCGTAATTTGTAGTGTATCAATGACAATACCTTCTCATATAACGTAATATGCAGTGTATCATTGAAAATACCTTATAATATATCGTTATTTGTAGTGTATCTTTGAAAATACCTTATAATATAACGTAATATGCAGTGTATCATTGAAAATACCTTATAATATATAGTAGTTTATCATTGAAAATACCTTATAATATAACTTAATATGCAGTGTATCATTGAAAATACCTTATAGTATAACGTAATATGCAGTGCATCATTGAAAATACCTTATAATATAACGTAATATGCAGTGTATCATTGAAAATACCTTATAATATATCGTAATTTGTAGTGTATCAATGAAAATACCTTCTCATATAACGTAATATGCAGTGTATCATTGAAAATACCTTATAATATATCGTTATTTGTAGTGTATCTTTGAAAATACCTTATAATATAACGTAATATGCAGTGTATCATTGAAAATACCTTATAATATATCGTTATTTGTAGTGTATCATTGAAAATACCTTATAATATAACGTAATATGCAGTGTATCATTGAAAATACCTTATAGTATAACGTAATATGCAGTGCATCATTGAAAATACCTTATAATATAACGTATTATGCAGTGTATCATTGAAAATACCTTATAATATATCGTTATTTGTAGTGTATCTTTGAAAATACCTTATAATATAACGTAATATGCAGTGTATCATTGAAAATACCTTATAATATATAGTAGTGTATCATTGAAAATACCTTTTAATATAACTTAATATGCAGTGTATCATTGAAAATACCTTATGATATAACGTAATATGCAGTGTATCATTGAAAATACCTTATAATATATCGTAATTTGTAGTGTATCAATGACAATACCTTCTCATATAACGTAATATGCAGTGTATCATTGAAAATACCTTATAATATATCGTTATTTGTTGTGTATCTTTGAAAATACCTTATAATATAACGTAATATGCAGTGTATCATTGAAAATACCTTATAATATATAGTAGTTTATCATTGAAAATACCTTATAATATAACTTAATATGCAGTGTATCATTGAAAATACCTTATAGTATAACGTAATTTGCAGTGCATCATTGAAAATACCTTATAATATAACGTATTATGCAGTGTATCATTGAAAATACCTTATAATATAACGTAATATGCAGTGTATCATTGAAAATACCTTATAATATATCGTTATTTGTAGTGTATCTTTGAAAATACCTTATAATATAACGTAATATGCAGTGTATCATTGAAAATACCTTATAATATATAGTAGTTTATCATTGAAAATACCTTATAATATAACTTAATATGCAGTGTATCATTGAAAATACCTTATAGTATAACGTAATATGCAGTGCATCAATGAAAATACCTTATAATATAACGTATTATGCAGTGTATCATTGAAAATACCTTATAATATAACGTAATATGCAGTGTATCATTGAAAATACCTTATAATATATCGTTATTTGTAGTTTATCATTGAAAATACCTTATAATATAACGTAATATGCAGTGTATCATTGAAAATACCTTATAATATAACGTAATATGCAGTGTATCATTGAAAATACCTTATAATATAACGTAATATGCAGTGTATCATTGAAAATACCTTATAATACGTAGTAGTTTATCATTGAAAATACCTTATAATATATAGTAGTTTATCATTGAAAATACCTTATAATATATAGTAGTTTATCATTGAAAATACCTTATAATATAACGTAATATGCTGTGTATCATTGAAAATACCTTATAATATAACGTAATATGCAGTGTATCATTGAAAATACCTTATAATATATTGCAGTTTATCATTGAAAATACCTTTTAATATAACTTAATATGCAGTGTATCATTGAAAATACCTTATGATATAACGTAATATGCAGTGTATCATTGAAAATACCTTATAATATATCGTAATTTGTAGTGTATCAATGAAAATACCTTCTCATATATCGTAATATGCAGTGTATCATTGAAAATACCTTATAATATATCGTTATTTGTAGTGTATCTTTGAAAATACCTTATAATATAACGTAATATGCAGTGTATCATTGAAAATACCTTATAATATATAGTAGTTTATCATTGAAAATACCTTATAATATAACTTAATATGCAGTGTATCATTGAAAATACCTTATAGTATAACGTAATATGCAGTGCATCAATGAAAATACCTTATAATATAACGTATTATGCAGTGTATCATTGAAAATACCTTATAATATAACGTAATATGCAGTGCATCATTGAAAATACCTTATAATATAACGTATTATGCAGTGTATCATTGAAAATACCTTATAATATATCGTTATTTGTAGTGTATCTTTGAAAATACCTTATAATATAACGTAATATGCAGTGTATCATTGAAAATACCTTATAATATATAGTAGTGTATCATTGAAAATACCTTTTAATATAACTTAATATGCAGTGTATCATTGAAAATACCTTATGATATAACGTAATATGCAGTGTATCATTGAAAATACCTTATAATATATCGTAATTTGTAGTGTATCAATGACAATACCTTCTCATATAACGTAATATGCAGTGTATCATTGAAAATACCTTATAATATATCGTTATTTGTAGTGTATCTTTGAAAATACCTTATAATATAACGTAATATGCAGTGTATCATTGAAAATACCTTATAATATATAGTAGTTTATCATTGAAAATACCTTATAATATAACTTAATATGCAGTGTATCATTGAAAATACCTTATAGTATAACGTAATATGCAATCATCATTGAAAATACCTTATAATATAACGTATTATGCAGTGTATCATTGAAAATACCTTATAATATAACGTAATATGCAGTGCATCATTGAAAATACCTTATAATATAACGTATTATGCAGTGTATCATTGAAAATACCTTATAATATATCGTTATTTGTAGTGTATCTTTGAAAATACCTTATAATATAACGTAATATGCAGTGTATCATTGAAAATACCTTATAATATATAGTAGTGTATCATTGAAAATACCTTATAATATAACTTAATATGCAGTGTATCATTGAAAATACCTTATAGTATAACGTAATATGCAGTGCATCATTGAAGATACCTTTTAATATAACGTAATATGCAGTGTATCATTGAAAATACCTTATAATATAACGTAATATGCAGTGTATCATTGAAAATACCTTATAATATAACGTAATATGCAGTGTATCATTGAAAATACCTTCCCATATAACGTAATGTGCAGTGTATCATTGAAAATACCTTATAATATAACGTAATATGCAGTGTATCATTGAAAATACCTTATAATATATCGTTATTTGTAGTGTATCTTTGAAAATACCTTATAATATAACGTAATATGCAGTGTATCATTGAAAATACCTTATAATATATCGTTATTTGTAGTGTATCATTGAAAATACCTTCTCATATAACGTAATCAGCAGTGTATCATTGAAAATACCTTATAATATATCGTTATTTGTAGTGTATCTTTGAAAATACCTTATAATATAACGTAATATGCAGTGTATCATTGAAAATACCTTATAATATATTGCAGTTTATCATTGAAAATACCTTTTAATATAACTTAATATGCAGTGTATCATTGAAAATACCTTATGATATAACGTAATATGCAGTGTATCATTGAAAATACCTTTTAATATATCGTAATTTGTAGTGTATCAATGACAATACCTTCTCATATAACGTAATATGCAGTTTATCATTGAAAATACCTTATAATATATCGATATTTGTAGTGTATCTTTGAAAATACCTTATAATATAACGTAATATGCAGTGTATCATTGAAAATACCTTATAATATATAGTAGTTTATCATTGAAAATACCTTATAATATAACTTAATATGCAGTGTATCATTGAAAATACCTTATAGTATAACGTAATATGCAGTGCATCAATGAAAATACCTTATAATATAACGTAATATGCAGTGTATCATTGAAAATACCTTATAATATAACGTAATATGCAGTGCATCATTGAAAATACCTTATAATATAACGTAATATGCAGTGTATCATTGAAAATACCTTATAATATATCGTTATTTGTAGTGTATCTTTGAAAATACCTTATAATATAACGTAATATGCAGTGTATCATTGAAAATACCTTATAATATATAGTAGTGTATCATTGAAAATACCTTATAATATAACTTAATATGCAGTGTATCATTGAAAATACCTTATAATATAACGTAATATGCAGTGTATCATTGAAAATACCTTATAATATAACGTAATATGCAGTGTATCATTGAAAATACCTTATAATATATAGTAGTTTATCATTGAAAATACCTTATAATATAACTTAATATGCAGTGTATCATTGAAAATACCTTATAGTATAACGTAATATGCAATCATCATTGAAAATACCTTATAATAAAACGTATTATGCAGTGTATCATTGAAAATACCTTATAGTATAACGTAATATGCAGTGCATCATTGAAAATACCTTATAATATAACGTAATATGCAGTGTATCATTGAAAATACCTTATAATATATCGTTATTTGTAGTGTATCTTTGAAAATACCTTATAATATAACGTAATATGCAGTGTATCATTGAAAATACCTTATAATATATTGCAGTTTATCATTGAAAATACCTTTTAATATAACTTAATATGCAGTGTATCATTGAAAATACCTTATGATATAACGTAATATGCAGTGTATCATTGAAAATACCTTTTAATATATCGTAATTTGTAGTGTATCAATGACAATACCTTCTCATATAACGTAATATGCAGTTTATCATTGAAAATACCTTATAATATATCGATATTTGTAGTGTATCTTTGAAAATACCTTATAATATAACGTAATATGCAGTGTATCATTGAAAATACCTTATAATATATAGTAGTTTATCATTGAAAATACCTTATAATATAACTTAATATGCAGTGTATCATTGAAAATACCTTATAGTATAACGTAATATGCAGTGTATCATTGAAAATACCTTATAATATAACGTAATATGCAGTGTATCATTGAAAATACCTTATAATATAACGTAATATGCAGTGTATCATTGAAAATACCTTATAATATATCGTTATTTGTAGTGTATCTTTGAAAATACCTTATAATATAACGTAATATGCAGTGTATCATTGAAAATACCTTATAATATATAGTAGTTTATCATTGAAAATACCTTATAATATAACTTAATATGCAGTGTATCATTGAAAATACCTTATAGTATAACGTAATATGCAGTGCATCAATGAAAATACCTTATAATATAACGTAATATGCAGTGTATCATTGAAAATACCTTATAATATAACGTAATATGCAGTGTATCATTGAAAATACCTTATGATATAACGTAATATGCAGTGTATCATTGAAAATACCTTATAATATATCGTAATTTGTAGTGTATCAATGACAATACCTTCTCATATAACGTAATATGCAGTGTATCATTGAAAATACCTTATAATATATCGTTATTTGTAGTGTATCTTTGAAAATACCTTATAATATAACGTAATATGCAGTGTATCATTGAAAATACCTTATAATATATAGTAGTTTATCATTGAAAATACCTTATAATATAACTTAATATGCAGTGTATCATTGAAAATACCTTATAGTATAACGTAATATGCAGTGCATCAATGAAAATACCTTATAATATAACGTAATATGCAGTGTATCATTGAAAATACCTTATAATATAACGTAATATGCAGTGTATCATTGAAAATACCTTATAATATATCGTTATTTGTAGTGTATCATTGAAAATACCTTATAATATAACGTAATATGCAGTGTATCATTGAAAATACCTTATAATATAACGTAATATGCAGTGTATCATTGAAAATACCTTATAATATAACGTAATATGCAGTGTATCATTGAAAATACCTTATAATACGTAGTAGTTTATCATTGAAAATACCTTATAATATATAGTAGTTTATCATTGAAAATACCTTATAATATATAGTAGTTTATCATTGAAAATACCTTATAATATAACGTAATATGCTGTGTATCATTGAAAATACCTTATAATATAACGTAATATGCAGTGTATCATTGAAAATACCTTATAATATATTGCAGTTTATCATTGAAAATACCTTTTAATATAACTTAATATGCAGTGTATCATTGAAAATACATTATGATATAACGTAATATGCAGTGTATCATTGAAAATACCTTATAATATATCGTAATTTGTAGCGTATCAATGACAATACCTTCTCATATATCGTAATATGCAGTGTATCATTGAAAATACCTTATAATATATCGTTATTTGTAGTGTATCTTTGAAAATACCTTATAATATAACGTAATATGCAGTGTATCATTGAAAATACCTTATAATATATAGTAGTTTATCATTGAAAATACCTTATAATATAACTTAATATGCAGTGTATCATTGAAAATACCTTATAGTATAACGTAATATGCAGTGCATCAATGAAAATACCTTATAATATAACGTAATATGCAGTGTATCATTGAAAATACCTTATAATATAACGTAATATGCAGTGCATCATTGAAAATACCTTATAATATAACGTATTATGCAGTGTATCATTGCAAATACCTTATAATATATCGTTATTTGTAGTGTATCATTGAAAATACCTTCTCATATAACGTAATATGCAGTGTATCATTGAAAATACCTTATAATATATCGTAATTTGTAGTGTATCTTTGAAAATACCTTATAATATAACGTAATATGCAGTGTATCATTGAAAATACCTTATAATATATTGCAGTTTATCATTGAAAATACCTTTTAATATATTGCAGTTTATCATTGAAAATACCTTTTAATATAACTTAATATGCAGTGTATCATTGAAAATACCTTATGATATAACGTAATATACAGTGTATCATTGAAAATACCTTATAATATATCGTAATTTGTAGTGTATCAATGAAAATACCTTCTCATATAACGTAATATGCAGTGTATCATTGAAAATACCTTATAATATATCGTTATTTGTAGTGTATCTTTGAAAATACCTTATAATATAACGTAATATGCAGTGTATCATTGAAAATACCTTATAATATATCGTTATTTGTAGTGTATCATTGAAAATACCTTATAATATAACGTAATATGCAGTGTATCATTGAAAATACCTTATAATATAACGTAATATGCAGTGTATCATTGAAAATACCTTATAATATATTGCAGTTTATCATTGAAAATACCTTTTAATATAACTTAATATGCAGTGTATCATTGAAAATACCTTATGATATAACGTAATATGCAGTGTATCATTGAAAATACCTTATAATATATCGTAATTTGTAGTGTCTCGATGAAAATACCTTCTCATATAACGTAATATGCAGTGTATCATTGAAAATACCTTATAATATATCGTTATTTGTAGTGTATCTTTGAAAATACCTTATAATATAACGTAATATGCAGTGTATCATTGAAAATACCTTATAATATATTGCAGTTTATCATTGAAAATACCTTTTAATATAACTTAATATGCAGTGTATCATTGAAAATACCTTATGATATAACGTAATATGCAGTGTATCATTGAAAATACCTTATTATATATCGTAATTTGTAGTGTATCAATGACAATACCTTCTCATATAACGTAATATGCAGTGTATCATTGAAAATACCTTATAATATATCGTTATTTGTAGTGTATCATTGAAAATACCTTCCCATATAACTTAATATGCAGTGTATCATTGAAAATACCTTATAATATATCGTAATTTGTAGTGTATCATTGAAAATACCTTATAGTATAACGTAATATGCACAGCATCATTGATAATACCTTATAATATAACGTAATATGCAGTGTATCATTGAAAATACCTTATAATATAACGTAATATGCAGTGTATCATTGAAAATACCTTCCCATATAACGTAATATGCAATGTATCATTGAAAATACCTTATAATATAACGTAATATGCAGTGTATCATTGAAAATACCTTATAATATAACGTATTATGCAGTGTATCATTGAAAATACCTTATAATATAACGTAATATGCAGTGTATCATTGAAAATACCTTATAATATATCGTTATTTGTAGTGTATCATTGAAAATACCTTATAATATAACGTAATATGCAGTGTATCATTGAAAATACCTTATAATATAACGTAATATGCAGTGTATCATTGAAAATACCTTATAATATAACGTAATATGCAGTGTATCATTGAAAATACCTTATAATACGTAGTAGTTTATCATTGAAAATACCTTATAATATATAGTAGTTTATCATTGAAAATACCTTATAATATATAGTAGTTTATCATTAAAAATACCTTATAATATAACGTAATATGCTGTGTATCATTGAAAATACCTTATAATATAACGTAATATGCAGTGTATCATTGAAAATACCTTATAATATATTGCAGTTTATCATTGAAAATACCTTTTAATATAACTTAATATGCAGTGTATCATTGAAAATACCTTATGATATAACGTAATATGCAGTGTATCATTGAAAATACCTTATAATATATCGTAATTTGTAGCGTATCAATGACAATACCTTCTCATATATCGTAATATGCAGTGTATCATTGAAAATACCTTATAATATATCGTTATTTGTAGTGTATCTTTGAAAATACCTTATAATATAACGTAATATGCAGTGTATCATTGAAAATACCTTATAATATATAGTAGTTTATCATTGAAAATACCTTATAATATAACTTAATATGCAGTGTATCATTGAAAATACCTTATAGTATAACGTAATATGCAGTGCATCAATGAAAATACCTTATAATATAACGTTTTATGCAGTGTATCATTGAAAATACCTTATAATATAACGTAATATGCAGTGCATCATTGAAAATACCTTATAATATAACGTATTATGCAGTGTATCATTGAAAATACCTTATAATATATCGTTATTTGTAGTGTATCTTTGAAAATACCTTATAATATAACGTAATATGCAGTGTATCATTGAAAATACCTTATAATATATAGTAGTGTATCATTGAAAATACCTTTTAATATAACTTAATATGCAGTGTATCATTGAAAATACCTTATGATATAACGTAATATGCAGTGTATCATTGAAAATACCTTATAATATATCGTAATTTGTAGTGTATCAATGACAATACCTTCTCATATAACGTAATATGCAGTGTATCATTGAAAATACCTTATAATATATCGTTATTTGTAGTGTATCTTTGAAAATACCTTATAATATAACGTAATATGCAGTGTATCATTGAAAATACCTTATAATATATAGTAGTTTATCATTGAAAATACCTTATAATATAACTTAATATGCAGTGTATCATTGAAAATACCTTATAGTATAACGTAATATGCAATCATCATTGAAAATACCTTATAATATAACGTATTATGCAGTGTATCATTGAAAATACCTTATAATATAACGTAATATGCAGTGCATCATTGAAAATACCTTATAATATAACGTATTATGCAGTGTATCATTGAAAATACCTTATAATATATCGTTATTTGTAGTGTATCTTTGAAAATACCTTATAATATAACGTAATATGCAGTGTATCATTGAAAATACCTTATAATATATAGTAGTGTATCATTGAAAATACCTTATAATATAACTTAATATGCAGTGTATCATTGAAAATACCTTATAGTATAACGTAATATGCAGTGCATCATTGAAAATACCTTTTAATATAACGTAATATGCAGTGTATCATTGAAAATACCTTATAATATAACGTAATATGCAGTGTATCATTGAAAATACCTTATAATATAACCTAATATGCAGTGTATCATTGAAAATACCTTCCCATATAACGTAACGTAATGTGCAGTGTATCATTGAAAATACCTTATAATATAACGTAATATGCAGTGTATCATTGAAAATACCTTATAATATATCGTTATTTGTAGTGTATCTTTGAAAATACCTTATAATATAACGTAATATGCAGTGTATCATTGAAAATACCTTATAATATATCGTTATTTGTAGTGTATCATTGAAAATACCTTCTCATATAACGTAATCAGCAGTGTATCATTGAAAATACCTTATAATATATCGTTATTTGTAGTGTATCTTTGAAAATACCTTATAATATAACGTAATATGCAGTGTATCATTGAAAATACCTTATAATATATTGCAGTTTATCATTGAAAATACCTTTTAATATAACTTAATATGCAGTGTATCATTGAAAATACCTTATGATATAACGTAATATGCAGTGTATCATTGAAAATACCTTTTAATATATCGTAATTTGTAGTGTATCAATGACAATACCTTCTCATATAACGTAATATGCAGTTTATCATTGAAAATACCTTATAATATATCGATATTTGTAGTGTATCTTTGAAAATACCTTATAATATAACGTAATATGCAGTGTATCATTGAAAATACCTTATAATATATAGTAGTTTATCATTGAAAATACCTTATAATATAACTTAATATGCAGTGTATCATTGAAAATACCTTATAGTATAACGTAATATGCAGTGTATCATTGAAAATACCTTATAATATATCGTAATTTGTAGTGTATCAATGACAATACCTTCTCATATAACGTAATATGCAGTGTATCATTGAAAATACCTTATAATATATCGTTATTTGTAGTGTATCTTTGAAAATACCTTATAATATAACGTAATATGCAGTGTATCATTGAAAATACCTTATAATATAACGTAATATGCAGTGTATCATTGAAAATACCTTCCCATATAACGTAATGTGCAGTGTATCATTGAAAATACCTTATAATATAACGTAATATGCAGTGTATCATTGAAAATACCTTATAATATATCGTTATTTGTAGTGTATCTTTGAAAATACCTTATAATATAACGTAATATGCAGTGTATCATTGAAAATACCTTATAATATATCGTTATTTGTAGTGTATCATTGAAAATACCTTCTCATATAACGTAATCAGCAGTGTATCATTGAAAATACCTTATAATATATCGTTATTTGTAGTGTATCTTTGAAAATACCTTATAATATAACGTAATATGCAGTGTATCATTGAAAATACCTTATAATATATTGCAGTTTATCATTGAAAATACCTTTTAATATAACTTAATATGCAGTGTATCATTGAAAATACCTTATGATATAACGTAATATGCAGTGTATCATTGAAAATACCTTTTAATATATCGTAATTTGTAGTGTATCAATGACAATACCTTATCATATAACGTAATATGCAGTTTATCATTGAAAATACCTTATAATATATCGATATTTGTAGTGTATCTTTGAAAATACCTTATAATATAACGTAATATGCAGTGTATCATTGAAAATACCTTATAATATATAGTAGTTTATCATTGAAAATACCTTATAATATAACTTAATATGCAGTGTATCATTGAAAATACCTTATAGTATAACGTAATATGCAGTGCATCAATGAAAATACCTTATAATATAACGTATTATGCAGTGTATCATTGAAAATACCTTATAATATAACGTAATATGCAGTGCATCATTGAAAATACCTTATAATATAACGTAATATGCAGTGTATCATTGAAAATACCTTATAATATATCGTTATTTGTAGTGTATCTTTGAAAATACCTTATAATATAACGTAATATGCAGTGTATCATTGAAAATACCTTATAATATATAGTAGTGTATCATTGAAAATACCTTATAATATAACGTAATATGCAGTGTATCATTGAAAATACCTTCCCATATAACGTAATGTGCAGTGTATCATTGAAAATACCTTATAATATAACGTAATATGCAGTGTATCATTGAAAATACCTTATAATATATCGTTATTTGTAGTGTATCTTTGAAAATACCTTATAATATAACGTAATATGCAGTGTATCATTGAAAATACCTTATAATATATCGTTATTTGTAGTGTATCATTGAAAATACCTTCTCATATAACGTAATCAGCAGTGTATCATTGAAAATACCTTATAATATATCGTTATTTGTAGTGTATCTTTGAAAATACCTTATAATATAACGTAATATGCAGTGTATCATTGAAAATACCTTATAATATATTGCAGTTTATCATTGAAAATACCTTTTAATATAACTTAATATGCAGTGTATCATTGAAAATACCTTATGATATAACGTAATATGCAGTGTATCATTGAAAATACCTTTTAATATATCGTAATTTGTAGTGTATCAATGACAATACCTTCTCATATAACGTAATATGCAGTTTATCATTGAAAATACCTTATAATATATCGATATTTGTAGTGTATCTTTGAAAATACCTTATAATATAACGTAATATGCAGTGTATCATTGAAAATACCTTATAATATATAGTAGTTTATCATTGAAAATACCTTATAATATAACTTAATATGCAGTGTATCATTGAAAATACCTTATAGTATAACGTAATATGCAGTGCATCAATGAAAATACCTTATAATATAACGTAATATGCAGTGCATCATTGAAAATACCTTATAATATAACGTAATATGCAGTGCATCATTGAAAATACCTTATAATATAACGTAATATGCAGTGTATCATTGAAAATACCTTATAATATATCGTTATTTGTAGTGTATCTTTGAAAATACCTTATAATATAACGTAATATGCAGTGTATCATTGAAAATACCTTATAATATATAGTAGTGTATCATTGAAAATACCTTATAATATAACTTAATATGCAGTGTATCATTGAAAATACCTTATAATATAACGTAATATGCAGTGTATCATTGAAAATACCTTATAATATAACGTAATATGCAGTGTATCATTGAAAATACCTTATAATATATAGTAGTTTATCATTGAAAATACCTTATAATATAACTTAATATGCAGTGTATCATTGAAAATACCTTATAGTATAACGTAATATGCAATCATCATTGAAAATACCTTATAATATAACGTATTATGCAGTGTATCATTGAAAATACCTTATAGTATAACGTAATATGCAGTGCATCATTGAAAATACCTTATAATATAACGTAATATGCAGTGTATCATTGAAAATACCTTATAATATATCGTTATTTGTAGTGTATCTTTGAAAATACCTTATAATATAACGTAATATGCAGTGTATCATTGAAAATACCTTATAATATATTGCAGTTTATCATTGAAAATACCTTTTAATATAACTTAATATGCAGTGTATCATTGAAAATACCTTATGATATAACGTAATATGCAGTGTATCATTGAAAATACCTTTTAATATATCGTAATTTGTAGTGTATCAATGACAATACCTTCTCATATAACGTAATATGCAGTTTATCATTGAAAATACCTTATAATATATCGATATTTGTAGTGTATCTTTGAAAATACCTTATAATATAACGTAATATGCAGTGTATCATTGAAAATACCTTATAATATATAGTAGTTTATCATTGAAAATACCTTATAATATAACTTAATATGCAGTGTATCATTGAAAATACCTTATAGTATAACGTAATATGCAGTGCATCAATGAAAATACCTTATAATATAACGTAATATGCAGTGTATCATTGAAAATACCTTATAATATAACGTAATATGCAGTGCATCATTGAAAATACCTTATAATATAACGTAATATGCAGTGTATCATTGAAAATACCTTATAATATATCGTTATTTGTAGTGTATCTTTGAAAATACCTTATAATATAACGTAATATGCAGTGTATCATTGAAAATACCTTATAATATATAGTAGTTTATCATTGAAAATACCTTATAATATAACTTAATATGCAGTGTATCATTGAAAATACCTTATAGTATAACGTAATATGCAGTGCATCAATGAAAATACCTTATAATATAACGTATTATGCAGTGTATCATTGAAAATACCTTATAATATAACGTAATATGCAGTGTATCATTGAAAATACCTTATGATATAACGTAATATGCAGTGTATCATTGAAAATACCTTATAATATATCGTAATTTGTAGTGTATCAATGACAATACCTTCTCATATAACGTAATATGCAGTGTATCATTGAAAATACCTTATAATATATCGTTATTTGTAGTGTATCTTTGAAAATACCTTATAATATAACGTAATATGCAGTGTATCATTGAAAATACCTTATAATATATAGTAGTTTATCATTGAAAATACCTTATAATATAACTTAATATGCAGTGTATCATTGAAAATACCTTATAGTATAACGTAATATGCAGTGCATCAATGAAAATACCTTATAATATAACGTATTATGCAGTGTATCATTGAAAATACCTTATAATATAACGTAATATGCAGTGTATCATTGAAAATACCTTATAATATATCGTTATTTGTAGTGTATCATTGAAAATACCTTATAATATAACGTAATATGCAGTGTATCATTGAAAATACCTTATAATATAACGTAATATGCAGTGTATCATTGAAAATACCTTATAATATAACGTAATATGCAGTGTATCATTGAAAATACCTTATAATACGTAGTAGTTTATCATTGAAAATACCTTATAATATATAGTAGTTTATCATTGAAAATACCTTATAATATATAGTAGTTTATCATTGAAAATACCTTATAATATAACGTAATATGCTGTGTATCATTGAAAATACCTTATAATATAACGTAATATGCAGTGTATCATTGAAAATACCTTATAATATATTGCAGTTTATCATTGAAAATACCTTTTAATATAACTTAATATGCAGTGTATCATTGAAAATACATTATGATATAACGTAATATGCAGTGTATCATTGAAAATACCTTATAATATATCGTAATTTGTAGCGTATCAATGACAATACCTTCTCATATATCGTAATATGCAGTGTATCATTGAAAATACCTTATAATATATCGTTATTTGTAGTGTATCTTTGAAAATACCTTATAATATAACGTAATATGCAGTGTATCATTGAAAATACCTTATAATATATAGTAGTTTATCATTGAAAATACCTTATAATATAACTTAATATGCAGTGTATCATTGAAAATACCTTATAGTATAACGTAATATGCAGTGCATCAATGAAAATACCTTATAATATAACGTAATATGCAGTGCATCATTGAAAATACCTTATAATATAACGTAATATGCAGTGCATCATTGAAAATACCTTATAATATAACGTATTATGCAGTGTATCATTGCAAATACCTTATAATATATCGTTATTTGTAGTGTATCATTGAAAATACCTTCTCATATAACGTAATATGCAGTGTATCATTGAAAATACCTTATAATATATCGTAATTTGTAGTGTATCTTTGAAAATACCTTATAATATAACGTAATATGCAGTGTATCATTGAAAATACCTTATAATATATTGCAGTTTATCATTGAAAATACCTTTTAATATATTGCAGTTTATCATTGAAAATACCTTTTAATATAACTTAATATGCAGTGTATCATTGAAAATACCTTATGATATAACGTAATATGCAGTGTATCATTGAAAATACCTTATAATATATCGTAATTTGTAGTGTATCAATGAAACTACCTTCTCATATAACGTAATATGCAGTGTATCATTGAAAATACCTTATAATATATCGTTATTTGTAGTGTATCTTTGAAAATACCTTATAATATAACGTAATATGCAGTGTATCATTGAAAATACCTTATAATATATCGTTATTTGTAGTGTATCATTGAAAATACCTTATAATATAACGTAATATGCAGTGTATCATTGAAAATACCTTATAATATAACGTAATATGCAGTGTATCATTGAAAATACCTTATAATATATTGCAGTTTATCATTGAAAATACCTTTTAATATAACTTAATATGCAGTGTATCATTGAAAATACCTTATGATATAACGTAATATGCAGTGTATCATTGAAAATACCTTATAATATATCGTAATTTGTAGTGTCTCGATGAAAATACCTTCTCATATAACGTAATATGCAGTGTATCATTGAAAATACCTTATAATATATCGTTATTTGTAGTGTATCTTTGAAAATACCTTATAATATAACGTAATATGCAGTGTATCATTGAAAATACCTTATAATATATTGCAGTTTATCATTGAAAATACCTTTTAATATAACTTAATATGCAGTGTATCATTGAAAATACCTTATGATATAACGTAATATGCAGTGTATCATTGAAAATACCTTATAATATATCGTAATTTGTAGTGTATCAATGACAATACCTTCTCATATAACGTAATATGCAGTGTATCATTGAAAATACCTTATAATATATCGTTATTTGTAGTGTATCATTGAAAATACCTTCCCATATAACTTAATATGCAGTGTATCATTGAAAATACCTTATAATATATCGTAATTTGTAGTGTATCATTGAAAATACCTTATAGTATAACGTAATATGCACAGCATCATTGATAATACCTTATAATATAACGTAATATGCAGTGTATCATTGAAAATACCTTATAATATAACGTAATATGCAGTGTATCATTGAAAATACCTTCCCATATAACGTAATATGCAATGTATCATTGAAAATACCTTATAATATAACGTAATATGCAGTGTATCATTGAAAATACCTTATAATATAACGTATTATGCAGTGTATCATTGAAAATACCTTATAATATAACGTAATATGCAGTGTATCATTGAAAATACCTTATAATATATCGTTATTTGTAGTGTATCATTGAAAATACCTTCTCATATAACGTAATATGCAGTGTATCATTGAAAATACCTTATAATATATCGTAATTTGTAGTGTATCTTTGAAAATACCTTATAATATAACGTAATATGCAGTGTATCATTGAAAATACCTTATAATATATTGCAGTTTATCATTGAAAATACCTTTTAATATAACTTAATATGCAGTGTATCATTGAAAATACCTTATGATATAACGTAATATGCAGTGTATCATTGAAAATACCTTATAATATATCGTAATTTGTAGTGTATCAATGAAAATACCTTCTCATATAACGTAATATGCAGTGTATCATTGAAAATACCTTATAATATATCGTTATTTGTAGTGTATCTTTGAAAATACCTTATAATATAACGTAATATGCAGTGTATCATTGAAAATACCTTATAATATATCGTTATTTGTAGTGTATCATTGAAAATACCTTATAATATAACGTAATATGCAGTGTATCATTGAAAATACCTTATAATATAACGTAATATGCAGTGTATCATTGAAAATACCTTATAATATATTGCAGTTTATCATTGAAAATACCTTTTAATATAACTTAATATGCAGTGTATCATTGAAAATACCTTATGATATAACGTAATATGCAGTGTATCATTGAAAATACCTTATAATATATCGTAATTTGTAGTGTCTCAATGAAAATACCTTCTCATATAACGTAATATGCAGTGTATCATTGAAAATACCTTATAATATATCGTTATTTGTAGTGTATCTTTGAAAATACCTTATAATATAACGTAATATGCAGTGTATCATTGAAAATACCTTATAATATATTGCAGTTTATCATTGAAAATACCTTTTAATATAACTTAATATGCAGTGTATCATTGAAAATACCTTATGATATAACGTAATATGCAGTGTATCATTGAAAATACCTTATAATATATCGTAATTTGTAGTGTATCAATGACAATACCTTCTCATATAACGTAATATGCAGTGTATCATTGAAAATACCTTATAATATATCGTTATTTGTAGTGTATCTTTGAAAATACCTTATAATATAACGTAATATGCAGTGTATCATTGAAAATACCTTATAATATATAGTAGTTTATCATTGAAAATACCTTATAATATAACTTAATATGCAGTGTATCATTGAAAATACCTTATAGTATAACGTAATATGCAGTGCATCAATGAAAATACCTTATAATATAACGTATTATGCAGTGTATCATTGAAAAAACCTTATAATATAACGTAATATGCAGTGTATCATTGAAAATACCTTATAATATAACGTAATATGCAGTGTATCATTGAAAATACCTTATAATATAACGTAATATGCAGTGTATCATTGAAAATACCTTATGATATAACGTAATATGCAGTGTATCATTGAAAATACCTTATAATATATCGTAATTTGTAGTGTATCATTGAAAATACCTTATAATATATGGTAATTTGTAGTGTATCAATGAAAATACCTTATAATATATCGAAATTTGTAGTGTATCATTGTAACTACCTTGTAATATATAGTAGTTTATCACTGAAAATACCTTATAATATAACGTAATATGCAATGTATCATTGAAAATACCTTATAATAAAACGTAATATGAAGTGTACCATTGAAAATACCTTATAATAAAACGTAATATGCAGTGTATCATTGAAGATACCTTATAATATATGGTAATTTGTAGTGTATCAATGAAAATACCTTATAATATAACGTAATATTCTGTGTATCATTGAAAATACCTTATAATAAAACGTAATATGCAATGTATCATTGAAAATACCTTATAATATAACGTAATATGCAGTGTATCATTGAAAATACCTTATAATATAACGTAATATGCAGTGTATCATTGAAAATACCTTATAATATAACGTAATATGCAGTGTATCATTGAAAATACCTTAGAATATATGGTAATTCTAGTCTATCTATGAAAATACCTTATAATATAACGTAATATGCTGTGTATCATTGAAAATACCTTATAATATATCGTAATTTGTAGTGTATCATTGAAAATACCTTATGATATAACGTAATATGCAGTGTATCATTGAAAATACCTTATAATATAACGTAATATGCAGTGTGTCATTGAAAATACCTTAGAATATATGGTAATTCTAGTCTATCTATGAAAATACCTTATAATATAACGTAATATTCAGTGTATCAGTGAAAATACCTTATAATATATCGTAATTTGTAGTGTATCATTGATAATACCTTATAATATATAGTAGTTTATCATTGAAAATACCTTATAATATAACGTAATATGCTGTGTATCATTGAAAATACCTTATAATATATCGTAATTTGTAGTGTATCAATGAAAATACCTTATAATATAAAGTAATATGCAGTGTATCATTGAAAATACCTTATAATATAACGTAATATGCAGTGTATCATTGAAAATACCTTATGATATAACGTAATATGCAGTGTATCATTGAAAATACCTTATAATATAACGTAATATGCAGTGTATCATTGAAAATACCTTAGAATATATGGTAATTCTAGTCTATCTATGAAAATACCTTATAATATAACATAATATGCAGTGTATCATTGAAAATACATTATAATATAACGTAATATGTAGTGTATCTTTGAAAATACCTTATAATATAACGTAATATGCAGTGTATCATTGAAAATACCTTAGAATATATGGTAATTTGTAGTGTATCATTGAAACTACCTTGTAATATATAGTAGTTTATCACTGAAAATACCTTATAATATAACGTAATATGCAATGTATCATTGAAAATACCTTATAATAAAACGTAATATGAAGTGTACCATTGAAAATACCTTATAATAAAACGTAATATGCAGTGTATCATTGAAGATACCTTATAATATATGGTAATTTGTAGTGTATCAATGAAAATACCTTATAATATAACGTAATATTCTGTGTATCATTGAAAATACCTTATAATAAAACGTAATATGCAATGTATCATTGAAAATACCTTATAATATAACGTAATATGCAGTGTATCATTGAAAATACCTTATAATATAACGTAATATGCAGTGTATCATTGAAGATACCTTATAATATATGGTAATTTGTAGTGTATCAATGAAAATACCTTATAATATAACGTAATATTCTGTGTATCATTGAAAATACCTTATAATAAAACGTAATATGCAATGTATCATTGAAAATACCTTATAATATAACGTAATATGCAGTGTATCATTGAAAATACCTTATAATATAACGTAATATGCAGTGTATCATTGAAAATACCTTATAATATAACGTAATATGCAGTGTATCATTGAAAATACCTTAGAATATATGGTAATTCTAGTCTATCAATGAAAATACCTTATAATATAACGTAATATGCTGTGTATCATTGAAAATACCTTATTATATATCGTAATTTGTAGTGTATCAATGAAAATACCTTATAATATAAAGTAATATGCAGTGTAACATTGAAAATACCTTATAATATATCGTAATTTGTAGTGTATCATTGAAAATACCTTATAATATATGGTAATTTGTAGTGTATCAATGAAAATACCTTATAACATAACGTAATATTCAGTGTATCATTGAAAATACCTTATAATATAACGTAATATGCAGTGTATCATTGAAAATACCTTATAATATAACGTAATATGCAGTGTATCATTGAAAATACCTTATAATATATAGTAGTTTATCATTGAAAATACCTTATAATATAACGTAATATTCTGTGTATCATTGAAAATACCTTATAATATAACGTAATATGCAGTGTATCATTGAGAATACCTTATAATATAACGTAATATGCAGTGTATCATTGAAAATACCTTATAATATAACGTAATATGCAGTGTATCATTGAAAATACCTTATAATATAACATAATATGCAGTGTATCATTGAAAATACATTATAATATAACGTAATATGCAGTGCATCTTTGAAAATACCTTATAATATAACGTAATATGCAGTGTATCATTGAAAATACCTTAGAATATATGGTAATTTGTAGTGTATCATTGAAACTACCTTGTAATATATAGTAGTTTATCACTGAAAATACCTTATAATATAACGTAATATGCAATGTATCATTGAAAATACCTTATAATAAAACGTAATATGAAGTGTACCATTGAAAATACCTTATAATAAAACGTAATATGCAGTGTATCATTGAAGATACCTTATAATATATGGTAATTTGTAGTGTATCAATGAAAATACCTTATAATATATCGTAATATGCAGTGTATCATTGAAAATACCTTATAATATAACGTAATATGCAGTGTATCATTGAAAATACCTTATAATATAACGTAATATGCAGTGTATCATTGAAAATACCTTATAATATAACATAATATGCAGTGTATCATTGAAAATACATTATAATATAACGTAATATGCAGTGTATCTTTGAAAATACCTTATAATATAACGTAATATGCAGTGTATCATTGAAAATACCTTAGAATATATGGTAATTTGTAGTGTATCAATGAAAATACCTTATAATATAACGTAATATTCTGTGTATCATTGAAAATACCTTATAATATATCGAAATTTGTAGTGTATCATTGAAAATACCTTATAATATATGGTAATTTGTAGTGTATCAATGAAAATACCTTATAACATAACGTAATATTCAGTGTATCATTGAAAATACCTTATAATATAACGTAATATGCAGTGTATCATTGAAAATACCTTAGAATATATGGTAATTCTAGTCTATCTATGAAAATACCTTATAATATAACGTAATATTCAGTGTATCAGTGAAAATACCTTATAATATATCGTAATTTGTAGTGTATCATTGAAAATACCTTATAATATATAGTAGTTTATCATTGAAAATACCTTATAATATAACGTAATATGCTGTGTATCATTGAAAATACCTTATAATATATCGTAATTTGTAGTGTATCAATGAAAATACCTTATAATATAAAGTAATATGCAGTGTATCATTGAAAATACCTTATAATATATCGTAATTTGTAGTGTATCATTGAAAATACCTTATAATATATGGTAATTTGTAGTGTATCAATGAAAATACCTTATAACATAACGTAATATTCAGTGTATCATTGAAAATACCTTATAATATAACGTAATATGCAGTGTATCATTGAAAATACCTTAGAATATATGGTAATTTGTAGTGTATCATTGAAACTACCTTGTAATATATAGTAGTTTATCACTGAAAATACCATATAATATAACGTAATATGCAATGTATCATTGAAAATACCTTATAATAAAACGTAATATGAAGTGTACCATTGAAAATACCTTATAATAAAACGTAATATGCAGTGTATCATTGAAGATACCTTATAATATATGGTAATTTGTAGTGTATCAATGAAAATACCTTATAATATAACGTAATATTCTGTGTATCATTGAAAATACCTTATAATAAAACGTAATATGCAATGTATCATTGAAAATACCTTATAATAAAACGTAATATGCAGTGTATCATTGAAAATACCTTATAATATAACATAATATGCAGTGTATCATTGAAAATACATTATAATATAACGTAATATGCAGTGTATCATTGAAAATACCTTATAATATAACGTAATATGCAGTGTATCATTGAAAATACCTTATAATATAACGTAATATGCAGTGTATCATTGAAAATACCTTATAATATATCGAAATTTGTAGTGTATCATTGAAAATACCTTATAATATATGGTAATTTGTAGTGTATCAATCTAAATACCTTATAACATAACGTAATATTCAGTGTATCATTGAAAATACCTTATAATATAACGTAATATGCAGTGTATCATTGAAAATACCTTAGAATATATGGTAATTCTAGTCTATCTATGAAAATACCTTATAATATAACGTAATATTCAGTGTATCAGTGAAAATACCTTATAATATATCGTAATTTGTAGTGTATCATTGAAAATACCTTATAATATATCGTAATTTGTAGTGTATCAATGAAAATACCTTATAATATAAAGTAATATGCAGTGTATCATTGAAAATACCTTATAATATATCGTAATTTGTAGTGTATCATTGAAAATACCTTATAATATATGGTAATTTGTAGTGTATCAATGAAAATACCTTATAACATAACGTAATATTCAGTGTATCATTGAAAATACCTTATAATATAACGTAATATGCAGTGTATCATTGAAAATACCTTATAATATAACGTAATATGCAGTGTATCATTGAAAATACCTTATGATATAACGTAATATGCAGTGTATCATTGAAAAAACCTTATAATATAACGTAATATGCAGTGTATCATTGAAAATACCTTAGAATATATGGTAATTCTAGTCTATCTATGAAAATACCTTATAATATAACGTAATATTCAGTGTATCAGTGAAAATACCTTATAATATATCGTAATTTGTAGTGTATCATTGAAAATACCTTATAATATATAGTAGTTTATCATTGAAAATACATTATAATATAACGTAATATGCTGTGTATCATTGAAAATACCTTATAATATATCGTAATTTGTAGTGTATCATTGAAAATACCTTATAATATATGGTAATTTGTAGTGTATCAATGAAAATACCTTATGATATAACGTAATATGCAGTGTATCATTGAAAATACCTTATAATATAACGTAATATGCAGTGTATCATTGAAAATACCTTAGAATATATGGTAATTCTAGTCTATCTATGAAAATACCTTATAATATAACGTAATATTCAGTGTATCAGTGAAAATACCTTATAATATATCGTAATTTGTAGTGTATCATTGAAAATACCTTATAATATATAGTAGTTTATCATTGAAAATACCTTATAATATAACGTAATATGCTGTGTATCATTGAAAATACCTTATAATATATCGTAATTTGTAGTGTATCAATGAAAATACCTTATAATATAAAGTAATATGCAGTGTATCATTGAAAATACCTTATAATATATCGTAATTTGTAGTGTATCATTGAAAATACCTTATAATATATGGTAATTTGTAGTGTATCAATGAAAATACCTTATGATATAACGTAATATGCAGTGTATCATTGAAAATACCTTATAATAGAACGAAATATGCAGTGTATCATTGAAAATACCTTAGAATATATGGTAATTCTAGTCTATCTATGAAAATACCTTATAATATAACGTAATATTCAGTGTATCAGTGAAAATACCTTATAATATATCGTAATTTGTAGTGTATCATTGAAAATACCTTATAATATATAGTAGTTTATCATTGAAAATACCTTATAATATAACGTAATATGCTGTGTATCATTGAAAATACCTTATAATATAAAGTAATATGCAGTGTATCATTGAAAATACCTTATAATATATCGTAATTTGTAGTGTATCATTGAAAATACCTTATAATATATGGTAATTTGTAGTGTATCAATGAAAATACCTTATAACATAACGTAATATGCAGTGTATCTTTGAAAATACCTTATAATATAACGTAATATGCAGTGTATCATTGAAAATACCTTAGAATATATGGTAATTTGTAGTGTATCATTGAAACTACCTTGTAATATATAGTAGTTTATCACTGAAAATACCATATAATATAACGTAATATGCAATGTATCATTGAAAATACCTTATAATAAAACGTAATATGAAGTGTACCATTGAAAATACCTTATAATAAAACGTAATATGCAGTGTATCATTGAAGATACCTTATAATATATGGTAATTTGTAGTGTATCAATGAAAATACCTTATAATATAACGTAATATTCTGTGTATCATTGAAAATACCTTATAATAAAACGTAATATGCAGTGTATCATTGAAAATACCTTATAATATAACATAATATGCAGTGTATCATTGAAAATACATTATAATATAACGTAATATGCAGTGTATCATTGAAAATACCTTATAATATAACGTAATATTCAGTGTATCATTGAAAATACCTTATAATATAACGTAATATGCAGTGTATCATTGAAAATACCTTATAATATAACGTAATATGCAGTGTATCATTGAAAATACCTTAGAATATATGGTAATTCTAGTCTATCTATGAAAATACCTTATAATATAACGTAATATTCAGTGTATCAGTGAAAATACCTTATAATATATCGTAATTTGTAGTGTATCATTGAAAATACCTTATAATATATAGTAGTTTATCATTGAAAATACCTTATAATATAACGTAATATTCAGTGTATCATTGAAAATACCTTATAATATAACGTAATATGCAGTGTATCATTGAAAATACCTTATAATATAACGTAATATGCAGTGTATCATTGAAAATACCTTATAATATATCGTAATTTGTAGTGTATCATTGAAAATACCTTATAATATATGGTAATTTGTAGTGTATCAATGAAAATACCATATAACATAACGTAATATTCAGTGTATCATTGAAAATACCTTATAATATAACGTAATATGCAGTGTATCATTGAAAATACCTTATAATATAACGTAATATGCAGTGTATCATTGAAAATACCTTATGATATAACGTAATATGCAGTGTATCATTGAAAATACCTTATAATATAACGTAATATGCAGTGTATCATTGAAAATACCTTATAATATAACGTAATATGCAGTGTATCATTGAAAATACCTTAGAATATATGGTAATTCTAGTCTATCAATGAAAATACCTTATAATATAACGTAATATGCTGTGTATCATTGAAAATACCTTATAATATATCGTAATTTGTAGTGTATCAATGAAAATACCTTATAATATAACGTAATATGCAGTGTATCATTGAAAATACCTTA
>CAKAJI010001110.1:0-48909 GCA_916610255.1 Lasioglossum lativentre
GTATTTTCAATGATACACTACAAATTACGATATATTATAAGGTATTTTCAATGATACACTGCATATTACGTTATATTATAAGGTATTTTCATTGATAGACTAGAATTACCATATATTCTAAGGTATTTTCAATGATACACTGCATATTACGTTATATTATAAGGTATTTTCAATGATAAACTACTATATATTATAAGGTATTTTCACTGATACACTGCATATTACGTTATATTATAAGGTATTTTCATTGATAGACTAGAATTACCATATATTCTAAGGTATTTTCAATGATACACTGCATATTACGTTATATCATAAGGTATTTTCACGGATACACCGCATATTACGTTATATTATAAGGTATTTTCAGTGATACACTGCATATTACGTTATATTATAAGGTATTTTCAATGATACACTACAAATTACGATATATTATAAGGTATTTTCAATGATACACTGCATATTACTTCATATTATAAGGCATTTTCATTGATAGACTAGAATTACCATATATTCTAAGGTATTTTCAATGATACGCTACAAATTACGATATATTATAAGGTATTTTCAATGATAACCTGCATATTACGTAATATTATAAGGTATTTTCAATGATACACCGCATATTACGTTATATTATAAGGTATTTTCAATGATGCACTGCATATTACGTTATACTATAAGGTATTTTCAATGATACACTGCATATTACGTTATATTATAAGGTTTTTTCAATGATGCACTGCATATAACGTTATACTATAAGGTATTTTCAATGATACACTACAAATTACGATATATTATAAGGTATTTTCAATGATACACTGCATATTACGTTATATTATAAGGTATTTTCAATGATAGACTAGAATTACCATATATTCTAAGGTATTTTCAATGATACACAACAAATTACGATATATTATAAGGTAATTTCAATGATACACTGCATATTACATTATATTATAAGGTATTTTCAATGATACACTGCATATTACGTTATATTATAAGGTTTTTTCAATGATGCACTGCATATTACGTTATACTATAAGGTATTTTCAATGATACACTACAAATTACGATATATTATAAGGTATTTTCAATGATACACTGCATATTACGTTATATTATAAGGTATTTTCATTGATAGACTAGAATTACCATATATTCTAAGGTATTTTCAATGATACACTGCATATTACGTTATATTATAAGGTATTTTCAATGATAAACTACTATATATTATAAGGTATTTTCACTGATACACTGCATATTACGTTATATCATAAGGTATTTTCACGGATACACCGCATATTACGTTATATTATAAGGTATTTTCAATGATAAACTACTATATATTATAAGGTATTTTCACTGATACACTGCATATTACGTTATATTATAAGGTATTTTCATTGATAGACTAGAATTATCATATATTCTAAGGTATTTTCAATGATACACTGCATATTACGTTATATCATAAGGTATTTTCACGGATACACCGCATATTACGTTATATTATAAGGTATTTTCAGTGATACACTGCATATTACGTTATATTATAAGGTATTTTCAATGATACACTACCAATTACGATATATTATAAGGTATTTTCAATGATACACTGCATATTACTTCATATTATAAGGCATTTTCATTGATAGACTAGAATTACCATATATTCTAAGGTATTTTCAATGATACGCTACAAATTACGATATATTATAAGGTATTTTCAATGATAACCTGCATATTACGTTATATTATAAGATATTTTCAATGGTAGACTGCATATTACGTTATATTATAAGGTATTTTCAATGGTACACCGCATATTACGTTATATTATAAGGTATTTTCAATGATACACTGCATATTACGTTATATTATAAGGTACTTTCAATGATACACTGCATATTACGTTATATGATAAGGTATTTTCAATGATACACTGCATATTACGTTATATTATAAGGTTTTTTCAATGATGCACTGCATATTACGTTATACTATAAGGTATTTTCAATGATACACTACAAATTACGATATATTATAAGGTATTTTCAATGATACACTGCATATTACGGTATATTATAAGGTATTTTCATTGATAGACTAGAATTACCATATATTCTAAGGTATTTTCAATGATACACTACAAATTACGATATATTATAAGGTATTTTCAATGATAACCTGCATATTACGTTATATTATAAGGTATTTTCAATGATACACCGCATATTACGTTATATTATAAGGTATTTTCAATGATGCACTGCATATTACGTTATACTATAAGGTATTTTCAATGATACACTACACATTACGATATATTATAAAGTATTTTCAATGATACACTGCATATTACGTTATATTATAAGGTTTTTTCAATGATGCACTGCATATAACGTTATACTATAAGGTATTTTCAATGATACACTACAAATTACGATATATTATAAGGTATTTTCAATGATACACTGCATATTACGTTATATTATAAGGTATTTTCAATGATAGACTAGAATTACCATATATTCTAAGGTATTTTCAATGATACACAACAAATTACGATATATTATAAGGTAATTTCAATGATACACTGCATATTACATTATATTATAAGGTATTTTCAATGATACACTGCATATTACGTTATATTATAAGGTTTTTTCAATGATGCACTGCATATTACGTTATACTATAAGGTATTTTAAAATGATACACTACAAATTACGATATATTATAAGGTATTTTCAATGATACACTGCATATTACGTTATATTATAAGGTATTTTCATTGATAGACTAGAATTACCATATATTCTAAGGTATTTTCAATGATACACTGCATATTACGTTATATTATAAGGTATTTTCAATGATAAACTACTATATATTATAAGGTATTTTCACTGATACACTGCATATTACGTTATATTATAAGGTATTTTCATTGATAGACTAGAATTACCATATATTCTAAGGTATTTTCAATGATACACTGCATATTACGTTATATCATAAGGTATTTTCACGGATACACCGCATATTACGTTATATTATAAGGTATTTTCAGTGATACACTGCATATTACGTTATATTATAAGGTATTTTCAATGATACACTACCAATTACGATATATTATAAGGTATTTTCAATGATACACTACACATTACGATATATTATAAAGTATTTTCAATGATACACTGCATATTACGTTATATTATAAGGTATTTTCAATGATAGACTAGAATTACCATATATTCTAAGGTATTTTCAATGATACACTGCATATTACGTTATATTATAAGGTATTTTCAATGATACACTGCATATTACGTTATATTATAAGGTTTTTTTCAATGATGCACTGCATATAACGTTATACTATAAGGTATTTTCAATGATACACTACAAATTACGATATATTATAAGGTATTTTCAATGATACACTGCATATTACGTTATATTATAAGGTATTTTCAATGATAGACTAGAATTACCATATATTCTAAGGTATTTTCAATGATACACAACAAATTACGATATATTATAAGGTAATTTCAATGATACACTGCATATTACATTATATTATAAGGTATTTTCAATGATACACTGCATATTACGTTATATTATAAGGTTTTTTCAATGATGCACTGCATATTACGTTATACTATAAGGTATTTTCAATGATACACTACAAATTACGATATATTATAAGGTATTTTCAATGATACACTGCATATTACGTTATATTATAAGGTATTTTCATTGATAGACTAGAATTACCATATATTCTAAGGTATTTTCAATGATACACTGCATATTACGTTATATTATAAGGTATTTTCAATGATAAACTACTATATATTATAAGGTATTTTCACTGATACACTGCATATTACGTTATATTATAAGGTATTTTCATTGATAGACTAGAATTACCATATATTCTAAGGTATTTTCAATGATACACTGCATATTACGTTATATCATAAGGTATTTTCACGGATACACCGCATATTACGTTATATTATAAGGTATTTTCAGTGATACACTGCATATTACGTTATATTATAAGGTATTTTCAATGATACACTACCAATTACGATATATTATAAGGTATTTTCAATGATACACTACACATTACGATATATTATAAAGTATTTTCAATGATACACTGCATATTACGTTATATTATAAGGTATTTTCAATGATAGACTAGAATTACCATATATTCTAAGGTATTTTCAATGATACACTGCATATTACGTTATATTATAAGGTATTTTCAATGATACACTGCATATTACGTTATATTATAAGGTTTTTTCAATGATGCACTGCATATTACGTTATACTATAAGGTATTTTCAATGATACACTACAAATTACGATATATTATAAGGTATTTTCAATGATACACTGCATATTACGTAATATTATAAGGTATTTTCAATGATACACCGCATATTACGTTATATTATAAGGTATTTTCAATGATGCACTGCATATTACGTTATACTATAAGGTATTTTCAATGATACACTACACATTACGATATATTATAAGGTATTTTCAATGATACACTGCATATTACGTTATATTATAAGGTATTTTCATTGATAGACTAGAATTACCATATATTCTAAGGTATTTTCAATGATACACTGCATATTACGTTATATTATAAGGTATTTTCAATGATAAACTACTATATATCAAAAGGTATTTTCAATGATACACTGCATATTAAGTTATATTATAAGGTATTTTCAATGATACACTGCATATTACGTTATATGATAAGGTATTTTCAATGATACACTGCATATTACGTTATATTATAAGGTTTTTTCAATGATGCACTGCATATTACGTTATACTATAAGGTATTTTCAATGATACACTACAAATTACGATATATTATAAGGTATTTTCAATGATACACTGCATATTACGTTATATTATAAGGTATTTTCAATGATAGACTAGAATTACCATATATTCTAAGGTATTTTCAATGATACACTACAAATTACGATATATTATAAGGTATTTTCAATGATAACCTGCATATTACGTTATATTATAAGGTATTTTCAATGATACACCGCATATTACGTTATATTATAAGGTATTTTCAATGATGCACTGCATATTACGTTATACTATAAGGTATTTTCAATGATACACTACACATTACGATATATTATAAAGTATTTTCAATGATACACTGCATATTACGTTGTATTATAAGGTATTTTCAATGATAGACTAGAATTACCATATATTCTAAGGTATTTTCAATGATACACTGCATATTACGTTATATTATAAGGTATTTTCAATGATACACTGCATATTACGTTATATTATAAGGTTTTTTCAATGATGCACTGCATATTACGTTATACTATAAGGTATTTTCAATGATACACTACAAATTACGATATATTATAAGGTATTTTCAATGATACACTGCATATTACGTAATATTATAAGGTATTTTCAATGATACACCGCATATTACGTTATATTATAAGGTATTTTCAATGATGCACTGCATATTACGTTATACTATAAGGTATTTTCAATGATACACTACACATTACGATATATTATAAGGTATTTTCAATGATACACTGCATATTACGTTATATTATAAGGTATTTTCATTGATAGACTAGAATTACCATATATTCTAAGGTATTTTCAATGATACACTGCATATTACGTTATATTATAAGGTATTTTCAATGATAAACTATTATATATTATAAGGTATTTTCACTGATACACTGCATATTAAATTATATTATAAGGTATTTTCATTGATAGACTAGAATTACCATATATTCGATGTATTTTCAATGATAGACTGCATATTACGTTATATCAAAAGGTATTTTCAATGATACACTGCATATTAAGTTATATTATAAGGTATTTTCAATGATACACTGCATATTACGTTATAATATAAGGTATTTTCAAGGATACACCGCATATTACGTTATATTATAAGGTATTTTCAATGATACACTGCATATTACGGTATATTATAAGGTTTTTTCAATGATCCACTGCATATTACGTTATACTATAAGGTATTTTCAATGATACACTACACATTACGATATATTATAAAGTATTTTCAATGATACACTGCATATTACGTTATATTATAAGGTATTTTCATTGATAGACTAGAATTACCATATATTCTAAGGTATTTTCAATGATACACTGCATATTACGTTATATTATAAGGTATTTTTATGATACACTGCATATTACGTTATATTATAAGGTTTTTTCAATGATGCACAGCATATTACGTTATACTATAAGGTATTATCAATGATACACTGCATATTACGTTATACTATAAGGTATTTTCAATGATACACTACACATTACGATATATTATAAAGTATTTTCAATGATACACTGCATATTACGTTATATTATAAGGTATTTTCATTGATAGACTAGAATTACCATATATTCTAAGGTATTTTCATTGATAGACTAGAATTACCATATATTCGATGTATTTTCAATGATAGACTGCATATTACGTTATATCAAAAGGTATTTTCAATGATACACTGCATATTAAGTTATATTATAAGGTATTTTCAATGATACACTGCATATTACGTTATAATATAAGGTATTTTCAAGGATACACCGCATATTACGTTATATTATAAGGTATTTTCAATGATACACTGCATATTACGTTATATTATAAGGTTTTTTCAATGATCCACTGCATATTACGTTATACTATAAGGTATTTTCAATGATACACTACACATTACGATATATTATAAAGTATTTTCAATGATACACTGCATATTACGTTATATTATAAGGTATTTTCATTGATAGACTAGAATTACCATATATTCTAAGGTATTTTCAATGATACACTGCATATTACGTTATATTATAAGGTATTTTTATGATACACTGCATATTACGTTATACTATAAGGTATTTTCAATGATACACTACACATTACGATATATTATAAAGTATTTTCAATGATACACTGCATATTACGTTATATTATAAGGTATTTTCATTGATAGACTAGAATTACCATATATTCTAAGGTATTTTCAATGATACACTGCATATTACGTTATATTATAAGGTATTTTCAGTGATACACTGCATATTACGTTATATTATAAGGTATTTTCAATGATACACTACCAATTACGATATATTATAAGGTATTTTCAATGATACACTGCATATTACTTCATATTATAAGGCATTTTCATTGATAGACTAGAATTACCATATATTCTAAGGTATTTTCAATGATACGCTACAAATTACGATATATTATAAGGTATTTTCAATGATAACCTGCATATTACGTTACATTATAAGATATTTTCAATGGTAGACTGCATATTACGTTATATTATAAGGTATTTTCAATGGTACACCGCATATTACGTTATATTATAAGGTATTTTCAATGATACACTACAAATTACGATATATTATAAGGTATTTTCAATGATACACTGCATATTACGTTATATTATAAGGTATTTTCATTGATAGACTAGAATTACCATATATTCTAAGGTATTTTCAATGATACACTACAAATTACGATATATTATAAGGTATTTTCAATGATAACCTGCATATTACGTTATATTATAAGGTATTTTCAATGATACACCGCATATTACGTTATATTATAAGGTATTTTCAATGATGCACTGCATATTACGTTATACTATAAGGTATTTTCAATGATACACTACACATTACGATATATTATAAAGTATTTTCAATGATACACTGCATATTACGTTATATTATAAGGTTTTTTCAATGATGCACTGCATATAACGTTATACTATAAGGTATTTTCAATGATACACTACACATTACGATATATTATAAAGTATTTTCAATGATACACTGCATATTACGTTATATTATAAGGTTTTTTCAATGATGCACTGCATATAACGTTATACTATAAGGTATTTTCAATGATACACTACAAATTACGATATATTATAAGGTATTTTCAATGATACACTGCATATTACGTTATATTATAAGGTATTTTCAATGATAGACTAGAATTACCATATATTCTAAGGTATTTTCAATGATACACAACAAATTACGATATATTATAAGGTAATTTCAATGATACACTGCATATTACATTATATTATAAGGTATTTTCAATGATACACTGCATATTACGTTATATTATAAGGTTTTTTCAATGATGCACTGCATATTACGTTATACTATAAGGTATTTTCAATGATACACTACAAATTACGATATATTATAAGGTATTTTCAATGATACACTGCATATTACGTTATATTATAAGGTATTTTCATTGATAGACTAGAATTACCATATATTCTAAGGTATTTTCAATGATACACTGCATATTACGTTATATTATAAGGTATTTTCAATGATAAACTAGTATATATTATAAGGTATTTTCACTGATACACTGCATATTACGTTATATTATAAGGTATTTTCATTGATAGACTAGAATTACCATATATTCTAAGGTATTTTCAATGATACACTGCATATTACGTTATATCATAAGGTATTTTCACGGATACACCGCATATTACGTTATATTATAAGGTATTTTCAGTGATACACTGCATATTACGTTATATTATAAGGTATTTTCAATGATACACTACCAATTACGATATATTATAAGGTATTTTCAATGATACACTGCATATTACGTTATATTCTAAGGTTTTTTCAATGATGCACTGCATATTACGTTATATTATAAGGTATTTTCAATGATATACTGCATATTACGTTATACTATAAGGTATTTTCAATGATACACTGCATATTACGTTATATTATAAGGTTTTTTCAATGATGCACTGCATATAACGTTATACTATAAGGTATTTTCAATGATACACTACAAATTACGATATATTATAAGGTATTTTCAATGATACACTGCATATTACGTTATATTATAAGGTATTTTCAATGATAGACTAGAATTACCATATATTCTAAGGTATTTTCAATGATACACTGCATATTACGTTATATTATAAGGTATTTTCAATGATAAACTACTATATATTATTAGGGATTTTCACTGATACACTGCATATTACGTTATATTATAAGGTATTTTCATTGATAGACTAGAATTACCATATATTCTAAGGTATTTTCAATGATACACTACAAATTACGATATATTATAAGGTATTTTCAATGATAACCTGCATATTACGTTATATTATAAGGTATTTTCAATGATACACCGCATATTACGTTATATTATAAGGTATTTTCAATGATGCACTGCATATTACGTTATACTATAAGGTATTTTCAATGATACACTACACATTACGATATATTATAAAGTATTTTCAATGATACACTGCACATTACGTTATATTATAAGGTATTTTCATTGATAGACTAGAATTACCATATATTCAAAGGTATTTTCAATGATACACTGCATATTACGTTATATTATAAGGTATTTTCAATGATACACTGCATATTACGTTATATTATAAGGTTTTTTCAATGATGCACTGCATATAACGTTATACTATAAGGTATTTTCAATGATACACTACAAATTACGATATATTATAAGGTATTTTCAATGATAACCTGCATATTACGTTATATTATAAGGTATTTTCAATGTTACACCGCATATTACGTTATATTATAAGGTATTTTCAATGATGCACTGCATATTACGTTATACTATAAGGTATTTTCAATGATACACTACAAATTACGATATATTATAAGGTATTTTCAATGATACACTGCATATTACGTTATATTATAAGGTATTTTCATTGATAGACTAGAATTACCATATATTCTAAGGTATTTTCAATGATACACTTCATATTACGTTATATTATAAGGTATTTTCAATGATAAACTACTATATATTATAAGGTATTTTCACTGATACACTGCATATTACGTTATATTATAAGGTATTTTTTATTGATAGACTAGAATTACCATATATTCTAAGGTATTTTCAATGATACACTGCATATTACGTTATATCATAAGGTATTTTCACGGATACACCGCATATTACGTTATATTATAAGGTATTTTCAGTGATACACTGCATATTACGTTATACTATAAGGTATTTTCAATGATACACTACAAATTACGATATATTATAAGGTATTTTCAATGATACACTGCATATTACTTCATATTATAAGGTATTTTCATTGATAGACTAGAATTACCATATATTCTAAGGTATTTTCAATGATACACTGCATATTACGTTATATCATAAGGTATTTTCAATGATACACTGCATATAACGTTATACTATAAGGTATTTTCAATGATACACTACAAATTACGATATATTATATGGTATTTTCAATGATACACTGCATATTACGTTATATTACAAGGTATTTTCAATGATAGACTAGAATTACCATATATTCTAAGGTATTTTCAATGATACACAACAAATTACGATATATTATAAGGTATTTTCAATGATACACTGCATATTACGTTATATTATAAGGTATTTTCAATGATACACTGCATATTACGTTATATTATAAGGTATTTTCATTGATACACTACAAATTACGATATATTATAAGGTATTTTCAATGATACACAGCATATTACGTTATATTATAAGGTATTTTCAATGATAAACTACTATATATTATAAGGTATTTTCAATGATACACTGCATATTACGTTATATTATAAGTATTTTCAATGGTATACTGCATATTACGTTATTTTATAAGGTATTTTTAATGATATATATCATATTTCGTTATATTATAAGGTATTTTCAATGGTAGACTGCATATTACGTTATATTATAAGGTATTTTCAATGGTACACCGCATATTACGTTATATTAAAAGGTATTTTGAATGATACACTGCATATTAAGTTATATTATAAGGTATTCTCAATGATACACTGCATATTACGTTATATGATAAGGTATTTTCAATGATACACTGCATATTACGTTATATTATAAGGTTTTTTCAATGATGCACTGCATATTACGTTATATTATAAGGTATTTTCAATGATAAACTACTATATATTATAAGGTATTTTCACTGATACACTGCATATTACGTTATATTATAAGGTATTTTTTATTGATAGACTAGAATTACCATATATTCTAAGGTATTTTCAATGATACACTGCATATTACGTTATATCATAAGGTATTTTCACGGATACACCGCATATTACGTTATATTATAAGGTATTTTTTATTGATAGACTAGAATTACCATATATTCTAAGGTATTTTCAATGATACACTGCATATTACGTTATATCATAAGGTATTTTCACGGATACACCGCATATTACGTTATATTATAAGGTATTTTCAGTGATACACTGCATATTACGTTATACTATAAGGTATTTTCAATGATACACTACAAATTACGATATATTATAAGGTATTTTCAATGATAACCTGCATATTACGTTATATTATAAGGTATTTTCAATGATACACTGCATATTACGTTATATTATAAGGTATTTGCAATGATGCACTGCATATTACGTTATACTATAAGGTATTTTCAGTGATACACTACAAATTACGATATATTATAAGGTATTTTCAATGATACACTGCATATTACGTTATATTATAAGATATTTTCATTGATAGACTAGAATTACCATATATTCTAAGGTATTTTCAATGATACACTGCATATTACGTTATATCATAAGGTATTTTCAATGATACACTGCATATTAAGTTATATTATAAGGTATTCTCAATGATACACTGCATATTACGTTATATTATAAGGTATTTTCAATGATACACTGCATATTACGTTATATTATAAGGTATTTTCACGGATACACCGCATATTACGTTATATTATAAGGTATTTTCAATGACACACTACGAATTACGATATATTATAAGGTATTTTCAATGATACACTGCATATTACGTTATATTATAAGGTATTTTCATTGATACACTACAAATTACGATATATTATAAGGTATTTTCAATGATACACAGCATATTACGTTATATTATAAGTATTTTCAATGGTATACTGCATATTACGTTATTTTATAAGGTATTTTTAATGATATATATCATATTTCGTTATATTATAAGGTATTTTCAATGGTAGACTGCATATTACGTTATATTATAAGGTATTTTCAATGGTACACCGCATATTACGTTATATTAAAAGGTATTTTGAATGATACACTGCATATTAAGTTATATTATAAGGTATTCTCAATGATACACTGCATATTACGTTATATGATAAGGTATTTTCAATGATACACTGCATATTACGTTATATTATAAGGTTTTTTCAATGATGCACTGCATATTACGTTATATTATAAGGTATTTTCAATGATAAACTACTATATATTATAAGGTATTTTCACTGATACACTGCATATTACGTTATATTATAAGGTATTTTTTATTGATAGACTAGAATTACCATATATTCTAAGGTATTTTCAATGATACACTGCATATTACGTTATATCATAAGGTATTTTCACGGATACACCGCATATTACGTTATATTATAAGGTATTTTTTATTGATAGACTAGAATTACCATATATTCTAAGGTATTTTCAATGATACACTGCATATTACGTTATATCATAAGGTATTTTCACGGATACACCGCATATTACGTTATATTATAAGGTATTTTCAATGATAAACTACTATATATTATAAGGGATTTTCACTGATACACTGCATATTACGTTATATTATAAGGTATTTTCATTGATAGACTAGAATTACCATATATTCTAAGGTATTTTCAATGATACACTACAAATTACGATATATTCTAAGGTATTTTCAATGATACACTACAAATTACGATATATTATAAGGTATTTTCAATGATAACCTGCATATTACGTTATATTATAAGGTATTTTCAATGATACACCGCATATTACGTTATATTATAAGGTATTTTCAATGATGCACTGCATATTACGTTATACTATAAGGTATTTTCAATGATACACTACACATTACGATATATTATAAAGTATTTTCAATGATACACTGCACATTACGTTATATTATAAGGTATTTTCATTGATAGACTAGAATTACCATATATTCTAAGGTATTTTCAATGATACACTGCATATTACGTTATATTATAAGGTATTTTCAATGATACACTGCATATTACGTTATATTATAAGGTTTTTCCAATGATGCACTGCATATAACGTTATACTATAAGGTATTTTCAATGGTACACTACAAATTACGATATATTATAAGGTATTTTCAATGATAACCTGCATATTACGTTATATTATAAGGTATTTTCAATGATACACTGCATATTACGTTATATTATAAGGTATTTTCAATGATACACTGCACATTACGTTATATTATAAGGTATTTTCATTGATAGACTAGAATTACCATATATTCTAAGGTATTTTCAATGATACACTGCATATTACGTTATATTATAAGGTATTTTCAATGTTACACCGCATATTACGTTATATTATAAGGTATTTTCAATGATACACTGCATATTACGTTATATTATAAGGTATTTTCAAAGATACACTACAAATAACGATATATTATAAGGTATTTTCAATGATACACTGCATATTACGTTATATGAGAAGGTATTTTCATTGATACACTACAAATTACGATATATTATAAGGTATTTTCAATGATACACTGCATATTACGTTATACTACAAGGTATTTTCAATGATACACTACAAATTACGATATATTATAAGGTATTTTCAATGATACACTGCATATTACTTCATATTATAAGGTATTTTCATTGATAGACTAGAATTACCATATATTCTAAGGTATTTTCAATGATACACTGCATATTACGTTATATTATAAGGTATTTTCAATGATACACTGCATATAACGTTATACTATAAGGTATTTTCAATGATACACTACAAATTACGATATATTATATGGTATTTTCAATGATACACTGCATATTACGTTATATTACAAGGTATTTTCAATGATAGACTAGAATTACCATATATTCTAAGGTATTTTCAATGATACACAACAAATTACGATATATTATAAGGTATTTTCAATGATACACTGCATATTACGTTATATTATAAGGTATTTTCAATGATACACTGCATATTACGTTATATTATAAGGTATTTTCATTGATACACTACAAATTACGATATATTATAAGGTATTTTCAATGATACGCTACAAATTACGATATATTATAAGGTATTTTCAATGATAACCTGCATATTACGTTATATTATAAGGTATTTTCAATGATACACTGCATATTACGTTATATTATAAGGTATTTTCAATGATGCACTGCATATTACGTTATACTATAAGGTATTTTCAGTGATACACTACAAATTACGATATATTATAAGGTATTTTCAATGATACACTGCATATTACGTTATATTATAAGATATTTTCATTGATAGACTAGAATTACCATATATTCTAAGGTATTTTCAATGATACACTGCATATTACGTTATATCATAAGGTATTTTCAATGATACACTGCATATTAAGTTATATTATAAGGTATTTTCAATGATACACCGCATATTACGTTATATTATAAGGTTTTTTCAATGATACACTGCATATTAAGTTATACTATAAGGTATTTTCAATGATACACTACAAATTACGATATATTATAAGGTATTTTCAATGATACACTGCATATTACTTCATATTATAAGGTATTTTCATTGATAGACTAGAATTACCATATATTCTAAGGAATTTTCAATGATACGTTACAAATTACGATATATTATAAGGTATTTTCAATGATAACCTGCATATTATGTTATACTATAAGGTATTTTCACGGATACACCGCATATTACGTTATATTATAAGGTATTTTCAATGACACACTACGAATTACGATATATTATAAGGTATTTTCAATGATACACTGCATATTACGTTATATTATAAGGTATTTTCATTGATACACTACAAATTACGATATATTATAAGGTATTTTCAATGATACACAGCATATTACGTTATATTATAAGGTATTTTCAATGACAAACTACTATATATTATAAGGTATTTTCAATGATACACTGCATATTACGTTATATTATAAGTATTTTCAATGGTATACTGCATATAACGTTATACTATAAGGTATTTTCAATGATACACTACAAATTACGATATATTATAAGGTATTTTCAATGATAACCTGCATATTACGTTATATTATAAGGTATTTTCAATGATACACCGCATATTACGTTATATTAGAAGGTATTTTCAATGATGCACTGCATATTACGTTATACTATAAGGTATTTTCAATGATACACTACACATTACGATATATTATAAAGTATTTTCAATGATACACTGTATATTACGTTATATTATAAGGTATTTTCATTGATAGACTAGAATTACCATATATTCTAAGGTATTTTCAATGATACACTGCATATTACGTTATATTATAAGGTATTTTCAATGATAAACTACTATATATTATAAGGTATTTTCACTGATACACTGCATATTATGTTATATTATAAGGTATTTTCATTGATAGACTAGAATTACCATATATTCTAAGGTATTTTCAATGATGCACTGCATATTACGTTATATTATAAGGTTTTTTCAATGATGCACTGCATATAACGTTATACTATAAGGTATTTTCAATGATACACTACAAATTACGATATATTATAAAGTATTTTCAATGATACACTGCATATTACGTTATATTATAAGGTATTTTCAATGATACACTGCATATTACGTTATATTATAAGGTTTTTTCAATGATGCACTGCATATTACGTTATACTATAAGGTATTTTCAATGATACACTACAAATTACGATATATTATAAGGTATTTTCAATGATACACTGCATATTACGTTATATTATAAGGTATTTTCATTGATAGACTAGAATTACCATATATTCTAAGGTATTTTCATTGATACACTACAAATTACGATATATTATAAGGTATTTTCAATGATACACTGCATATTACGTTATATTATAAGGTATTTTCATTGATACACTACAAATTACGGTATATTATATGGTATTTTCAATGATACACTGCATATTACGTTATATTATAAGTATTTTCAATGGTATACTGCATATTACGTTATTTTATAAGGTATTTTTAATGATATATATCATATTACGTTATATTATAAGGTTTATTCAATGATACACTGCATATTAAGTTATATTATAAGGTATTTTCACGGATACACCGCATATTACGTTATATTATAAGGTATTTTCAGTGATACACTGCATATTACGTTATATTATAAGGTATTGTCAATGATACACTGCATATTTCGATATATTATAAGGTATTTTCAATGATACACCGCATATTACGTTATATTATAAGGTATTTTCAATGATGCACTGCATATTACGTTATACTATAAGGTATTTTCAATGATACACTACACATTACGATATATTATAAAGTATTTTCAATGATACACTGCATATTACGTTATATTATAAGGTATTTTCATTGATAGACTAGAATTACCATATATTCTAAGGTATTTTCAATGATACACTGCATATTACGTTATATTATAAGGTATTTTCAATGATAAACTACTATATATTATAAGGTATTTTCACTGATACACTGCATATTACGTTATATTATAAGGTATTTTCATTGATAGACTAGAATTACCATATATTCTAAGGTATTTTCAATGATACACTGCATATTACGTTATATCATAAGGTATTTTCACGGATACACCGCATATTACGTTATATTATAAGGTATTTTCAATGATACACTGCATATTACGTTATATTATAAGGTTTTTTCAATGATGCACTGCATATAACGTTATACTATAAGGTATTTTCAATGATACACTACAAATTACGATATATTATAAGGTATTTTCAATGATACACTGCATATTACGTTATATTACAAGGTATTTTCAATGATAGACTAGAATTACCATATATTCTAAGGTATTTTCAATGATACACAACAAATTACGATATATTATAAGGTATTTTCAATGATACACTGCATATTACGTTATATTATAAGGTATTTTCAATGATACACTGCATATTACGTTATATTATAAGGTTTTTTCAATGATACACTGCATATTACGTTATATTATAAGGTATTTTCAATGATACACTGCATATTACGTTATATTATAAGGTATTTTCAATGATACACTGCATATTACGTTATATTATAATGTTTTTTCAATGATGCACTGCATATTACGTTATACTATAAGGTATTTTCAATGATACACTGCATATTACGTTATATTATCAGGTATTTTCAATGATACACTGCATATTACGTTATATTATCAGATATTTTCATTGATAGACTAGAATTACCATATATTCTAAGGTATTTTCAATGATACACTGCATATTACGTTATATCATAAGGTATTTTCAATGATACACTGCATATTAAGTTATATTATAAGGTATTCTCAATGATACACTGCATATTACGTTATATTATAAGGTATTTTCAATGATACACTGCATATTACGTTATATTATAAGGTATTTTCAATGATACACCGCATATTACGTTATATTATAAGGTTTTTTCAATGATACACTGCATATTAAGTTATATTATAAGGTATTTTCACGGATACACCGCATATTACGTTATATTATAAGGTATTTTCAATGATACACTACGAATTACGATATATTATAAGGTATTTTCAATGATACACTGCATATTACGTTATATTATAAGGTATTTTCATTGATAGACTAGAATTACCATATATTCTAAGGTATTTTCATTGATACACTACAAATTACGATATATTATAAGGTATTTTCAATGATACACTGCATATTACGTTATATTATAAGGTATTTTCATTGATACACTACAAATTACGGTATATTATATGGTATTTTCAATGATACACTGCGTATTACGTTATATTATAAGTATTTTCAATGGTATACTGCATATTACGTTATTTTATAAGGTATTTTTAATGATATATATCATATTACGTTATATTATAAGGTTTATTCAATGATACACTGCATATTAAGTTATATTATAAGGTATTTTCACGGATACACCGCATATTACGTTATATTATAAGGTATTTTCAATGATACACTGCATATTACGTTATATTATAAGGTTTTTTCAATGATGCACTGCATATAACGTTATACTATAAGGTATTTTCAATGATACACTACAAATTACAATATATTATAAGGTATTTTCAATGATACACTGCATATTACGTTATATTACAAGGTATTTTCAATGATAGACTAGAATTACCATATATTCTAAGGTATTTTCAATGATACACAACAAATTACGATATATTATAAGGTATTTTCAATGATACACTGCATATTACGTTATATTATAAGGTATTTTCAATGATACACTACACATTACGATATATTATAAAGTATTTTCAATGATACACTGCATATTACGTTATATTATAAGGTATTTTCATTGATAGACTAGAATTACCATATATTCTAAGGTATTTTCAATGATACGCTACAAATTACGATATATTATAAGGTATTCTCAATGATAAAGTGCTATATATTATAAGGTATTTTCAATGATACACTGCATATTACGTTATATTATAAGGTATTTTCATTGATAGACTAGAATTACCATATATTCTAAGGTATTTTCAATGATACGCTACAAATTACGATATATTATAAGGTATTCTCAATGATAAAGTGCTATATATTATAAGGTATTTTCAGTGATACACTGCATATTACATTATATTATAAGTTATTTTCAATGATACACTGCATATTACATTATTTTATAATGTATTTTCAATGGGAGACTGCATATTACGTTATATTATAAGCTATTTTCAATGATACACTGCATATTACTTTATATTATAAGGTATTTTCAATGATACACTACAAATTACGTTATATTATAAGGTATTTTCAATGATACACTACAAATTACGATATATTATAAAGTATTTTCAATGATACATTGCATATTACGTTATATTATAAGGTATTTTCAATGATAGACTGCATATTACGTTATATTATATGATATTTCCAATGATAGACTGCATATTACATTGTATTATAAGGTATTTTCAATGATACACTGCATATTACGTTATATTATAAGCTATTTTCAATGATACACTGCATATTACTTTATATTATAATATATTTTCAATGATACACTACAAATTACGTTATATTATAAGCTATTTTCAATGATACACTGCATATTACTTTATATTATAATATATTTTCAATGATACACTACAAATTACGTTATATTATAAGGTATTATCAATGATACACTACAAATTACGATATATTATAAAGTATTCTCAATGATGCATTGCATATTACTTTATATTATAATATATTTTCAATGATACACTACAAATTACGTTATATTATAAGGTATTTTCAATGATACACTACAAATTACGATATATTATAAAATATTTTCAATGATACATTGCATATTACGTTATATTATAAGGTATTTTCAATGATACACTACAATTACGATATATTCTAAAGTATTTTCAATGATAAACTGTATATTACGTTATATTATAAGGTATTTTCAATGATACACTGCGTATTACGTTATATTATAATATATTTTCAATGATACACTACAAATTACGTTATATTATATGGTATTTCCAATGATAGACTGCATATTACATTGTATTATAAGGTATTTTTAATGATACACTGCATATTACGTTATATTATAAGGTATTTTCAATGATACACTGCATATTACGTTATATTATAAGCTATTTTCAATGATACACTGCATATTACTTTATATTATAATATATTTTCAATGATACACTACAACTTACGTTATATTATAAGGTATTTTCAATGATACACTACAAATTACGATATATTATAAGGTATTTTCAATGATACACTGCGTATTACGTTATATTATAAGTTATTTTCATTGATAGACTGCATATTACCTTATATAATAAGGTATTTTCAATGATAGACTGCAAATATCACGTTATATTATAAGGTATTTTCAATGATACACTGCATATTACAATACATTATAAGGTATTTTCAATGATACACTGCATATTATGTTATATTATAAGGTAATATCAATGATACACTGCATATTACGATATATTATTTGGTAATTTCAATAACACACAGCATATTATGTTATATTATAAGGTATTTTCAATGATACACTGCATATTACGTTACATTATAAGGTATTTTCAATGATACAATGCATATTACGTTATATTAGAAGGTATTTTCAATGACAGACTGCAAATATTACGTTTCATTATAATGTATTTTCAATGAATCACTGCATATTACGTTATATTATAAAGTATTTTCAGTGATACACTGCATATTACATTATTTTATAATGTATTTTCAATGGGAGACTGCATATTACGTTATATTATAAGCTATTTTCAATGATACACTGCATATTATGTTATATTATAAGGTATTTTCAATGATACACTGCATATTACGTTACATTATAAGGTATTTTCAATGATACAATGCATATTACGTTATATTAGAAGGTATTTTCAATGACAGACTGCAAATATTACGTTTCATTATAATGTATTTTCAATGAATCACTGCATATTACGTTATATTATAAAGTATTTTCAGTGATACACTGCATATTACATTATATTATAAGTTATTTTCAATGATACACTGCATATTACGTTATATTATAAGCTATTTTCAATGATACACTGCATATTACTTTATATTATAATATATTTTCAATGATACACTACAAATTACGTTATATTATAAGCTATTTTCAATGATACACTGCATATTACTTTATATTATAATATATTTTCAATGATACACTACAAATTACGTTATATTATAAGGTATTATCAATGATACACTACAAATTACGATATATTATAAAGTATTCTCAATGATGCATTGCATATTACTTTATATTATAATATATTTTCAATGATACACTACAAATTACGTTATATTATAAGGTATTTTCAATGATACACTACAAATTACGATATATTATAAAATATTTTCAATGATACATTGCATATTACGTTATATTATAAGGTATTTTCAATGATACACTACAATTACGATATATTCTAAAGTATTTTCAATGATAAACTGTATATTACGTTATATTATAAGGTATTTTCAATGATACACTGCGTATTACGTTATATTATAAGTTATTTTCATTGATAGACTGCATATTACCTTATATAATAAGGTATTTTCAATGATAGACTGCAAATATCACGTTATATTATAAGGTATTTTCAATGATACACTGCATATTACGTTATATTATAAGGTATTTTCAATGATACACTGCATATTACGTTATATTATAAGTTATTTTCATTGATAGACTGCATATTACCTTATATAATAAGGTATTTTCAATGATAGACTGCAAATATCACGTTATATTATAAGGTATTTTCAATGATACACTGCATATTACAATACATTATAAGGTATTTTCAATGATACACTGCATATTATGTTATATTATATGGTAATATCAATGATACACTGCATATTACGATATATTATTAGGTAATTTCAATAACACACAGCATATTATGTTATATTATAAGGTATTTTCAATGATACACTGCATATTACGTTATATTATAAGCTATTTTCAATGATACACTGCATATTACTTTATATTATAAGGTATTTTTAGTGATACACTACAAATTACGTTATATTATATGGTATTTCCAATGATAGACTGCATATTACATTGTATTATAAGGTATTTTTAATGATACACTGCATATTACGTTATATTATAAGGTATTTTCAATGATACACTGCATATTACGTTATATTATAAGCTATTTTCAATGATACACTGCATATTACTTTATATTATAATATATTTTCAATGATACACTACAGCTTACGTTATATTATAAGGTATTTTCAATGATACACTACAAATTACGATATATTATAAGGTATTTTCAATGATACACTGCGTATTACGTTATATTATAAGTTATTTTCATTGATAGACTGCATATTACCTTATATAATAAGGTATTTTCAATGATAGACTGCAAATATCACGTTATATTATAAGGTATTTTCAATGATACACTGCATATTACAATACATTATAAGGTATTTTCAATGATACACTGCATATTATGTTATATTATAAGGTAATATCAATGATACACTGCATATTACGATATATTATTTGGTAATTTCAATAACACACAGCATATTATGTTATATTATAAGGTATTTTCAATGATACACTGCATATTACGTTACATTATAAGGTATTTTCAATGATACAATGCATATTACGTTATATTAGAAGGTATTTTCAATGACAGACTGCAAATATTACGTTTCATTATAATGTATTTTCAATGAATCACTGCATATTACGTTATATTATAAAGTATTTTCAGTGATACACTGCATATTACATTATATTATAAGTTATTTTCAATGATACACTGCATATTACATTATTTTATAATGTATTTTCAATGGGAGACTGCATATTACGTTATATTATAAGCTATTTTCAATGATACACTGCATATTACTTTATATTATAAGGTATTTTCAATGATACACTACAAATTACGTTATATTATAAGGTATTTTCAATGATACACTACAAATTACGATATATTATAAAGTATTTTCAATGATACATTGCATATTACGTTATATTATAAGGTATTTTCAATGATAGACTGCATATTACGTTATATTATATGGTATTTCCAATGATAGACTGCATATTACATTGTATTATAAGGTATTTTCAATGATACACTGCATATTACGTTATATTATAAGCTATTTTCAATGATACACTGCATATTACTTTATATTATAATATATTTTCAATGATACACTACAAATTACGTTATATTATAAGCTATTTTCAATGATACACTGCATATTACTTTATATTATAATATATTTTCAATGATACACTACAAATTACGTTATATTATAAGGTATTATCAATGATACACTACAAATTACGATATATTATAAAGTATTCTCAATGATGCATTGCATATTACTTTATATTATAATATATTTTCAATGATACACTACAAATTACGTTATATTATAAGGTATTTTCAATGATACACTACAAATTACGATATATTATAAAATATTTTCAATGATACATTGCATATTACGTTATATTATAAGGTATTTTCAATGATACACTACAATTACGATATATTCTAAAGTATTTTCAATGATAAACTGTATATTACGTTATATTATAAGGTATTTTCAATGATACACTGCGTATTACGTTATATTATAAGTTATTTTCATTGATAGACTGCATATTACCTTATATAATAAGGTATTTTCAATGATAGACTGCAAATATCACGTTATATTATAAGGTATTTTCAATGATACACTGCATATTACGTTATATTATAAGGTATTTTCAATGATACACTGCATATTACGTTATATTATAAGTTATTTTCATTGATAGACTGCATATTACCTTATATAATAAGGTATTTTCAATGATAGACTGCAAATATCACGTTATATTATAAGGTATTTTCAATGATACACTGCATATTACAATACATTATAAGGTATTTTCAATGATACACTGCATATTATGTTATATTATATGGTAATATCAATGATACACTGCATATTACGATATATTATTAGGTAATTTCAATAACACACAGCATATTATGTTATATTATAAGGTATTTTCAATGATACACTGCATATTACGTTATATTATAAGCTATTTTCAATGATACACTGCATATTACTTTATATTATAATATATTTTCAATGATACACTACAAATTACGTTATATTATATGGTATTTCCAATGATAGACTGCATATTACATTGTATTATAAGGTATTTTTAATGATACACTGCATATTACGTTATATTATAAGGTATTTTCAATGATACACTGCATATTACGTTATATTATAAGCTATTTTCAATGATACACTGCATATTACTTTATATTATAATATATTTTCAATGATACACTACAACGTACGTTATATTATAAGGTATTTTCAATGATACACTACAAATTACGATATATTATAAGGTATTTTCAATGATACACTGCGTATTACGTTATATTATAAGTTATTTTCATTGATAGACTGCATATTACCTTATATAATAAGGTATTTTCAATGATAGACTGCAAATATCACGTTATATTATAAGGTATTTTCAATGATACACTGCATATTACAATACATTATAAGGTATTTTCAATGATACACTGCATATTATGTTATATTATAAGGTAATATCAATGATACACTGCATATTACGATATATTATTTGGTAATTTCAATAACACACAGCATATTATGTTATATTATAAGGTATTTTCAATGATACACTGCATATTACGTTACATTATAAGGTATTTTCAATGATACAATGCATATTACGTTATATTAGAAGGTATTTTCAATGACAGACTGCAAATATTACGTTTCATTATAATGTATTTTCAATGAATCACTGCATATTACGTTATATTATAAAGTATTTTCAGTGATACACTGCATATTACATTATATTATAAGTTATTTTCAATGATACACTGCATATTACATTATTTTATAATGTATTTTCAATGGGAGACTGCATATTACGTTATATTATAAGCTATTTTCAATGATACACTGCATATTACTTTATATTATAAGGTATTTTCAATGATACACTGCATATTACTTTATATTATAATATATTTTCAATGATACACTGCATATTACAATACATTATAAGGTATTTTCAATGATACACTGCATATTATGTTATATTATAAGGTAATATCAATGATACACTGCATATTACGATATATTATTAGGTAATTTCAATAACACACAGCATATTATGTTATATTATAAGGTATTTTCAATGATACACTGCATATTACGTTATATTATAAGCTATTTTCAATGATACACTGCATATTACTTTATATTATAATATATTTTCAATGATACACTACATATTACGTTATATTATAAGGTATTTTCAATGATACACTACAAATTACGATATATTATAAAATATTTTCAATGATACATTGCATATTACGTTATATTATAAGGTATTTTCAATGATACACTACAATTACGATATATTCTAAAGTATTTTCAATGATACACTGTATATTACGTTATATTATAAGGTATTTTCAATGATACACTGCGTATTACGTTATATTATAAGGTATTTTCAATGATACACTGCATATTACAATACATTATAAGGTATTTTCAATGATACACTGCATATTATGTTATATTATAAGGTAATATCAATGATACACTGCATATTACGATATATTATTAGGTAATTTCAATAACACACAGCATATTATGTTATATTATAAGGTATTTTCAATGATACACTGCATATTACGTTATATTATAAGCTATTTTCAATGATACACTGCATATTACTTTATATTATAATATATTTTCAATGATACACTACAAATTACGTTATATTATAAGGTATTTTCAATGATACACTACAAATTACGATATATTATAAAATATTTTCAATGATACATTGCATATTACGTTATATTATAAGGTATTTTCAATGATACACTACAATTACGATATATTCTAAAGTATTTTCAATGATACACTGTATATTACGTTATATTATAAGGTATTTTCAATGATACACTGCGTATTACGTTATATTATAAGTTATTTTCATTGATAGACTGCATATTACCTTATATAATAAGGTATTTTCAATGATACACTGCATATTACGTTATATTATAAGGTATTTTCAATGATACACTGCATATTACATTACATTATAAGGTATTTTCAATGATACACTGCATATTACATTATAAGGTATTTTCAATAACACACAGCATATTATGTTACATTATAAGGTATTTTCAATGATACACTGCATATTACATTATATTAATCGTTATTTTCAATGATACAATGCATATTACGTTATATTAGAAGGTATTTTCAATGACAGACTGCAAATATTACGTTTCATTATAATGTATTTTCAATGAATCACTGCATATTACGTTATATTATAAAGTATTTTCAGTGATACACTGCATATTACATTATATTATAAGTTATTTTCAATGATACACTGCATATTACATTATTTTATAATGTATTTTCAATGGGAGACTGCATATTACGTTATATTATAAGCTATTTTCAATGATACACTGCATATTACTTTATATTATAAGGTATTTTCAATGATACACTACAAATTACGTTATATTATAAGGTATTTTCAATGATACACTACAAATTACGATATATTATAAAGTATTTTCAATGATACATTGCATATTACGTTATATTATAAGGTATTTTCAATGATAGACTGCATATTACGTTATATTATATGGTATTTCCAATGATAGACTGCATATTACATTGTATTATAAGGTATTTTCAATGATACACTGCATATTACGTTATATTATAAGCTATTTTCAATGATACACTGCATATTACTTTATATTATAATATATTTTCAATGATACACTACAAATTACGTTATATTATAAGCTATTTTCAATGATACACTGCATATTACTTTATATTATAATATATTTTCAATGATACACTACAAATTACGTTATATTATAAGGTATTTTCAATGATACACTACAAATTACGATATATTATAAAGTATTCTCAATGATGCATTGCATATTACTTTATATTATAATATATTTTCAATGATACACTACAAATTACGTTATATTATAAGGTATTTTCAATGATACACTACAAATTACGATATATTATAAAATATTTTCAATGATACATTGCATATTACGTTATATTATAAGGTATTTTCAATGATACACTACAATTACGATATATTCTAAAGTATTTTCAATGACACACTGTATATTACGTTATATTATAAGGTATTTTCAATGATACACTGCATATTACATTACATTATAAGGTATTTTCAATGATACACTGCATATTACATTATAAGGTATTTTCAATAACACACAGCATATTATGTTACATTATAAGGTATTTTCAATGACACACTGCATATTACATTATATTATAAGTTATTTTCAATGATACAATGCATATTACGTTATATTAGAAGGTATTTTCAATGACAGACTGCAAATATTACGTTTCATTATAATGTATTTTCAATGAATCACTGCATATTACGTTATATTATAAAGTATTTTCAGTGATACACTGCATATTACATTATATTATAAGTTATTTTCAATGATACACTGCATATTACATTATTTTATAAGGTATTTTCAATGATACACTGCATATTACGTTATATTATATGGTATTTCCAATGATAGACTGCATATTACATTGTATTATAAGGTATTTTCAATGATACACTGCATATTACGTTATATTATAAGCTATTTTCAATGATACACTGCATATTACTTTATATTATAATATATTTTCAATGATACACTACAAATTACGTTATATTATAAGCTATTTTCAATGATACACTGCATATTACTTTATATTATAATATATTTTCAATGATACACTACAAATTACGTTATATTATAAGGTATTTTCAATGATACACTACAAATTACGATATATTATAAAGTATTCTCAATGATGCATTGCATATTACTTTATATTATAATATATTTTCAATGATACACTACAAATTACGTTATATTATAAGGTATTTTCAATGATACACTACAAATTACAATATATTATAAAATATTTTCAATGATACATTGCATATTACGTTATATTATAAGGTATTTTCAATGATACACTACAATTACGATATATTCTAAAGTATTTTCAATGACACACTGTATATAACGTTATATTATAAGGTATTTTCAATGATACACTGCGTATTACGTTATATTATAAGTTATTTTCATTGATAGACTGCATATTACCTTATATAATAAGGTATTTTCAATGATAGACTGCAAATATCACGTTATATTATAAGGTATTTTCAATGATACACTGCATATTACGTTATATTATAAGGTATTTTCAATGATACACTGCATATTACATTACATTATAAGGTATTTTCAATGATACACTGCATATTACATTATAAGGTATTTTCAATAACACACAGCATATTATGTTACATTATAAGGTATTTTCAATGATACACTGCATATTACATTATATTATAAGTTATTTTCAATGATACAATGCATATTACGTTATATTAGAAGGTATTTTCAATGACAGACTGCAAATATTACGTTTCATTATAATGTATTTTCAATGAATCACTGCATATTACGTTATATTATAAAGTATTTTCAGTGATACACTGCATATTACATTATATTATAAGTTATTTTCAATGATACACTGCATATTACATTATTTTATAAGGTATTTTCAATGATAGACTGCATATTACGTTATATTATATGGTATTTCCAATGATAGACTGCATATTACATTGTATTATAAGGTATTTTCAATGATACACTGCATATTACGTTATATTATAAGCTATTTTCAATGATACACTGCATATTACTTTATATTATAATATATTTTCAATGATACACTACAAATTACGTTATATTATAAGGTATTTTCAATGATACACTACAAATTACGATATATTATAAAGTATTTTCAATGATACATTGCATATTACGTTATATTATAAGGTATTTTCAATGATAGACTGCATATTACGTTATATTATATGGTATTTCCAATGATAGACTGCATATTACATTGTATTATAAGGTATTTTCCATGATACACTGCATATTACGTTATATTATAAGGTATTTTCAATGATACACTGCATATTACTTTATATTATAATGTATTTTCAATGATACACTACAAATTACGTTATATTATAAGGTATTTTCAATGATACACTACAAATTACGATATATTATAAAGTATTTTCAATGATACATTGCATATTACGTTATATTATAAGGTATTTTCAATGATAGACTGCATATTACGTTATATTATATGGTATTTCCAATGATAGACTGCATATTACATTGTATTATAAGGTATTTTCAATGATACACTGCATATTACGTTATATTATAAGGTATTTTCAATGATACACTGCATATTACGTTATATTATAAGCTATATTCAATGATACACTGCATATTACTTTATATTATAATATATTTTCAATGATACACTACAAATTACGTTATATTATAAGGTATTTTCAATGATACACTACAAATTACGTTATATTATAAGGTATTTTCAATGATACACTACAAATTACGATATATTCTAAAGTATTTTCAATGATACATTGCATATTACGTTATATTATAAGGTATTTTCAATGATACACTGCATATTACATTATATTATAAGTTATTTTCAATGATACAATGCATATTACGTTATATTAGAAGGTATTTTCAATGACAGACTGCAAATATTACGTTTCATTATAATGTATTTTCAATGAATCACTGCATATTACGTTATATTATAAAGTATTTTCAGTGATACACTGCATATTACATTATATTATAAGTTATTTTCAATGATACACTGCATATTACATTATTTTATAAGGTATTTTCAATGATAGACTGCATATTACGTTATATTATATGGTATTTCCAATGATAGACTGCATATTACATTGTATTATAAGGTATTTTCAATGATACACTGCATATTACGTTATATTATAAGGTATTTTCAATGATACACTGCATATTACGTTATATTATAAGCTATTTTCAATGATACACTGCATATTACTTTATATTATAATATATTTTCAATGATACACTACAACTTACGTTATATTATAAGGTATTTTCAATGATACACTACAAATTACGATATATTATAAGGTATTTTCAATGATACACTGCGTATTACGTTATATTATAAGTTATTTTCATTGATAGACTGCATATTACCTTATATAATAAGGTATTTTCAATGATAGACTGCAAATATCACGTTATATTATAAGGTATTTTCAATGATACACTGCATATTACAATACATTATAAGGTATTTTCAATGATACACTGCATATTATGTTATATTATAAGGTAATATCAATGATACACTGCATATTACGATATATTATTTGGTAATTTCAATAACACACAGCATATTATGTTATATTATAAGGTATTTTCAATGATACACTGCATATTACGTTACATTATAAGGTATTTTCAATGATACAATGCATATTACGTTATATTAGAAGGTATTTTCAATGACAGACTGCAAATATTACGTTTCATTATAATGTATTTTCAATGAATCACTGCATATTACGTTATATTATAAAGTATTTTCAGTGATACACTGCATATTACATTATATTATAAGTTATTTTCAATGATACACTGCATATTACATTATTTTATAATGTATTTTCAATGGGAGACTGCATATTACGTTATATTATAAGCTATTTTCAATGATACACTGCATATTACTTTATATTATAAGGTATTTTCAATGATACACTACAAATTACGTTATATTATAAGGTATTTTCAATGATACACTACAAATTACGATATATTATAAAGTATTTTCAATGATACATTGCATATTACGTTATATTATAAGGTATTTTCAATGATAGACTGCATATTACATTGTATTATAAGGTATTTTCAATGATACACTGCATATTACGTTATATTATAAGCTATTTTCAATGATACACTGCATATTACTTTATATTATAATATATTTTCAATGATACACTACAAATTACGTTATATTATAAGCTATTTTCAATGATACACTGCATATTACTTTATATTATAATATATTTTCAATGATACACTACAAATTACGTTATATTATAAGGTATTATCAATGATACACTACAAATTACGATATATTATAAAGTATTCTCAATGATGCATTGCATATTACTTTATATTATAATATATTTTCAATGATACACTACAAATTACGTCATATTATAAGGTATTTTCAATGATACACTACAAATTACGATATATTATAAAATATTTTCAATGATACATTGCATATTACGTTATATTATAAGGTATTTTCAATGATACACTACAATTACGATATATTCTAAAGTATTTTCAATGATACACTGTATATTACGTTATATTATAAGGTATTTTCAATGATACACTGCGTATTACTTTATATTATAATATATTTTCAATGATACACTACAACTTACGTTATATTATAAGGTATTTTCAATGATACACTACAAATTACGATATATTATAAGGTATTTTCAATGATACACTGCGTATTACGTTATATTATAAGTTATTTTCATTGATAGACTGCATATTACCTTATATAATAAGGTATTTTCAATGATAGACTGCAAATATCACGTTATATTATAAGGTATTTTCAATGATACACTGCATATTACAATACATTATAAGGTATTTTCAATGATACACTGCATATTATGTTATATTATAAGGTAATATCAATGATACACTGCATATTACGATATATTATTTGGTAATTTCAATAACACACAGCATATTATGTTATATTATAAGGTATTTTCAATGATACACTGCATATTACGTTACATTATAAGGTATTTTCAATGATACAATGCATATTACGTTATATTAGAAGGTATTTTCAATGACAGACTGCAAATATTACGTTTCATTATAATGTATTTTCAATGAATCACTGCATATTACGTTATATTATAAAGTATTTTCAGTGATACACTGCATATTACATTATATTATAAGTTATTTTCAATGATACACTGCATATTACATTATTTTATAATGTATTTTCAATGGGAGACTGCATATTACGTTATATTATAAGCTATTTTCAATGATACACTGCATATTACTTTATATTATAAGGTATTTTCAATGATACACTACAAATTACGTTATATTATAAGGTATTTTCAATGATACACTACAAATTACGATATATTATAAAGTATTTTCAATGATACATTGCATATTACGTTATATTATAAGGTATTTTCAATGATAGACTGCATATTACGTTATATTATATGGTATTTCCAATGATAGACTGCATATTACATTGTATTATAAGGTATTTTCAATGATACACTGCATATTACGTTATATTATAAGCTATTTTCAATGATACACTGCATATTACTTTATATTATAATATATTTTCAATGATACACTACAAATTACGTTATATTATAAGGTATTTTCAATGATACACTGCATATTACTTTATATTATAATATATTTTCAATGATACACTACAAATTACGTTATATTATAAGGTATTATCAATGATACACTACAAATTACGATATATTATAAAGTATTCTCAATGATGCATTGCATATTACTTTATATTATAATATATTTTCAATGATACACTACAAATTACGTTATATTATAAGGTATTTTCAATGATACACTACAAATTACGATATATTATAAAATATTTTCAATGATACATTGCATATTACGTTATATTATAAGGTATTTTCAATGATACACTACAATTACGATATATTCTAAAGTATTTTCAATGATAAACTGTATATTACGTTATATTATAAGGTATTTTCAATGATACACTGCGTATTACGTTATATTATAAGTTATTTTCATTGATAGACTGCATATTACCTTATATAATAAGGTATTTTCAATGATAGACTGCAAATATCACGTTATATTATAAGGTATTTTCAATGATACACTGCATATTACGTTATATTATAAGGTATTTTCAATGATACACTGCATATTACGTTATATTATAAGTTATTTTCATTGATAGACTGCATATTACCTTATATAATAAGGTATTTTCAATGATAGACTGCAAATATCACGTTATATTATAAGGTATTTTCAATGATACACTGCATATTACAATACATTATAAGGTATTTTCAATGATACACTGCATATTATGTTATATTATATGGTAATATCAATGATACACTGCATATTACGATATATTATTAGGTAATTTCAATAACACACAGCATATTATGTTATATTATAAGGTATTTTCAATGATACACTGCATATTACGTTATATTATAAGCTATTTTCAATGATACACTGCATATTACTTTATATTATAATATATTTTCAATGATACACTACAAATTACGTTATATTATATGGTATTTCCAATGATAGACTGCATATTACATTGTATTATAAGGTATTTTTAATGATACACTGCATATTACGTTATATTATAAGGTATTTTCAATGATACACTGCATATTACGTTATATTATAAGCTATTTTCAATGATACACTGCATATTACTTTATATTATAATATATTTTCAATGATACACTACAACTTACGTTATATTATAAGGTATTTTCAATGATACACTACAAATTACGATATATTATAAGGTATTTTCAATGATACACTGCGTATTACGTTATATTATAAGTTATTTTCAATGATAGACTGCATATTACCTTATATAATAAGGTATTTTCAATGATAGACTGCAAATATCACGTTATATTATAAGGTATTTTCAATGATACACTGCATATTACAATACATTATAAGGTATTTTCAATGATACACTGCATATTATGTTATATTATAAGGTAATATCAATGATACACTGCATATTACGATATATTATTTGGTAATTTCAATAACACACAGCATATTATGTTATATTATAAGGTATTTTCAATGATACACTGCATATTACGTTACATTATAAGGTATTTTCAATGATACAATGCATATTACGTTATATTAGAAGGTATTTTCAATGACAGACTGCAAATATTACGTTTCATTATAATGTATTTTCAATGAATCACTGCATATTAGGTTATATTATAAAGTATTTTCAGTGATACACTGCATATTACATTATATTATAAGTTATTTTCAATGATACACTGCATATTACATTATTTTATAATGTATTTTCAATGGGAGACTGCATATTACGTTATATTATAAGCTATTTTCAATGATACACTGCATATTACTTTATATTATAAGGTATTTTCAATGATACACTACAAATTACGTTATATTATAAGGTATTTTCAATGATACACTACAAATTACGATATATTATAAAGTATTTTCAATGATACATTGCATATTACGTTATATTATAAGGTATTTTCAATGATAGACTGCATATTACGTTATATTATATGGTATTTCCAATGATAGACTGCATATTACATTGTATTATAAGGTATTTTCAATGATACACTGCATATTACGTTATATTATAAGCTATTTTCAATGATACACTGCATATTACTTTATATTATAATATATTTTCAATGATACACTACAAATTACGTTATATTATAAGCTATTTTCAATGATACACTGCATATTACTATATATTATAATATATTTTCAATGATACACTACAAATTACGTTATATTATAAGGTATTATCAATGATACACTACAAATTACGATATATTATAAAGTATTCTCAATGATGCATTGCATATTACTTTATATTATAATATATTTTCAATGATACACTACAAATTACGTTATATTATAAGGTATTTTCAATGATACACTACAAATTACGATATATTATAAAATATTTTCAATGATACATTGCATATTACGTTATAATATAAGGTATTTTCAATGATACACTACAATTACGATATATTCTAAAGTATTTTCAATGATACATTGCATATTACGTTATATTATAAGGTATTTTCAATGATAGACTGCATATTACGTTATATTATATGGTATTTCCAATGATAGACTGCATATTACATTGTATTATAAGGTATTTTCAATGATACACTGCATATTACGTTATATTATAAGCTATTTTCAATGATACACTGCGTATTACGTTATATTATAAGTTATTTTCATTGATAGACTGCATATTACCTTATATAATAAGGTATTTTCAATGATAGACTGCAAATATCACGTTATATTATAAGGTATTTTCAATGATACACTGCATATTACGTTATATTATAAGGTATTTTCAATGATACACTGCATATTACGTTATATTATAAGTTAGTTTCATTGATAGACTGCATATTACCTTATATAATAAGGTATTTTCAATGATAGACTGCAAATATCACGTTATATTATAAGGTATTTTCAATGATACACTGCATATTACAATACATTATAAGGTATTTTCAATGATACACAGCATATTATGTTATATTATAAGGTATTTTCAATGATACACTGCATATTACGTTACATTATAAGGTATTTTCAATGATACAATGCATATTACGTTATATTAGAAGGTATTTTCAATGACAGACTGCAAATATTACGTTTCATTATAATGTATTTTCAATGAATCACTGCATATTAGGTTATATTATAAAGTATTTTCAGTGATACACTGCATATTACATTATATTATAAGTTATTTTCAATGATACACTGCATATTACATTATTTTATAATGTATTTTCAATGGGAGACTGCATATTACGTTATATTATAAGCTATTTTCAATGATACACTGCATATTACTTTATATTATAAGTTATTTTCAATGATACACTACAAATTACGTTATATTATAAGGTATTTTCAATGATACACTACAAATTACGATATATTATAAAGTATTTTCAATGATACATTGCATATTACGTTATATTATAAGGTATTTTCAATGATAGACTGCATATTACGTTATATTATATGGTATTTCCAATGATAGACTGCATATTACATTGTATTATAAGGTATTTTCAATGATACACTGCATATTACGTTATATTATAAGCTATTTTCAATGATACACTGCATATTACTTTATATTATAATATATTTTCAATGATACACTACAAATTACGTTATATTATAAGCTATTTTCAATGATACACTGCATATTACTATATATTATAATACTATTTTCAATGATACACTACAAATTACGTTATATTATAAGGTATTATCAATGATACACTACAAATTACGATATATTATAAAGTATTCTCAATGATGCATTGCATATTACTTTATATTATAATATATTTTCAATGATACACTACAAATTACGTTATATTATAAGGTATTTTCAATGATACACTACAAATTACGATATATTATAAAATATTTTCAATGATACATTGCATATTACGTTATAATATAAGGTATTTTCAATGATACACTACAATTACGATATATTCTAAAGTATTTTCAATGATACACTGTATATTACGTTATATTATAAGGTATTTTCAATGATACACTGCGTATTACGTTATATTATAAGTTATTTTCATTGATAGACTGCATATTACCTTATATAATAAGGTATTTTCAATGATAGACTGCAAATATCACGTTATATTATAAGGTATTTTCAATGATACACTGCATATTACGTTATATTATAAGGTATTTTCAATGATACACTGCATATTACATTACATTATAAGGTATTTTCAATGATACACTGCATATTACATTATAAGGTATTTTCAATAACACACAGCATATTATGTTACATTATAAGGTATTTTCAATGATACACTGCATATTACATTATATTAATCGTTATTTTCAATGATACAATGCATATTACGTGATATTAGAAGGTATTTTCAATGACAGACTGCAAATATTACGTTTCATTATAATGTATTTTCAATGAATCACTGCATATTACGTTATATTATAAAGTATTTTCAGTGATACACTGCATATTACATTATATTATAAGTTATTTTCAATGATACACTGCATATTACATTATTTTATAATGTATTTTCAATGGGAGACTGCATATTACGTTATATTATAAGCTATTTTCAATGATACACTGCATATTACTTTATATTATAAGGTATTTTCAATGATACACTACAAATTACGTTATATTATAAGGTAATATCAATGATACACTGCATATTACGATATATTATTAGGTAATTTCAATAACACACAGCATATTATGTTATATTATAAGGTATTTTCAATGATACACTGCATATTACGTTATATTATAAGCTATTTTCAATGATACACTGCATATTACTTTATATTATAATATATTTTCAATGATACACTGCATATTACAATACATTATAAGGTATTTTCAATGATACACTGCATATTATGTTATATTATAAGGTAATATCAATGATACACTGCATATTACGATATATTATTAGGTAATTTCAATAACACACAGCATATTATGTTATATTATAAGGTATTTTCAATGATACACTGCATATTACGTTATATTATAAGCTATTTTCAATGATACACTGCATATTACTTTATATTATAATATATTTTCAATGATACACTACAAATTACGTTATATTATAAGGTATTTTCAATGATACACTGCGTATTACGTTATATTATAATATATTTTCAATGATACACTGCATATTACAATACATTATAAGGTATTTTCAATGATACACTGCATATTATGTTATATTATAAGGTAATATCAATGATACACTGCATATTACGATATATTATTTGGTAATTTCAATAACACACAGCTTATTATGTTATATTATAAGGTATTTTCAATGATACACTGCATATTACGTTACATTATAAGGTATTTTCAATGATACAATGCATATTACGTTATATTAGAAGGTATTTTCAATGACTGACTGCAAATATTACGTTTCATTATAATGTATTTTCAATGAATCACTGCATATTACGTTATATTATAAAGTATTTTCAGTGATACACTGCATATTACATTATATTATAAGTTATTTTCAATGATACACTGCATATTACATTATTTTATAATGTATTTTCAATGGGAGACTGCATATTACGTTATATTATAAGCTATTTTCAATGATACACTGCATATTACTTTATATTATAAGGTATTTTCAATGATACACTACAAATTACGTTATATTATAAGGTATTTTCAATGATACACTACAAATTACGATATATTATAAAGTATTTTCAATGATACATTGCATATTACGTTATATTATAAGGTATTTTCAATGATAGACTGCATATTACGTTATATTATATGGTATTTCCAATGATAGACTGCATATTACATTGTATTATAAGGTATTTTCAATGATACACTGCATATTACGTTATATTATAAGCTATTTTCAATGATACACTGCATATTACTTTATATTATAATATATTTTCAATGATACACTACAAATTACGTTATATTATAAGCTATTTTCAATGATACACTACAAATTACGTTATATTATAAGGTATTTTCAATGATACACTACAAATTACGTTATATTATAAGGTATTATCAATGATACACTACAAATTACGATATATTATAAAGTATTCTCAATGATGCATTGCATATTACTTTATATTATAATATATTTTCAATGATACACTACAAATTACGTTATATTATAAGGTATTTTCAATGATACACTACAAATTACGATATATTATAAAATATTTTCAATGATACATTGCATATTACGTTATATTATAAGGTATTTTCAATGATACACTACAATTACGATATATTCTAAAGTATTTTCAATGATACACTGTATATTACGTTATATTATATGGTATTTTCAATGATACACTGCGTATTACGTTATATTATAAGTTATTTTCAATGATACACTGCATATTACGTTATATTATAAGGTATTTTCAATGATACACTACAAATTACGATATATTATAAAATATTTTCAATGATACATTGCATATTACGTTATATTAGAAGGTATTTTCAATGACAGACTGCAAATATTACGTTTCATTATAATGTATTTTCAATGAATCACTGCATATTACGTTATATTATAAAGTATTTTCAGTGATACACTGCATATTACATTATATTATAAGTTATTTTCAATGATACACTGCATATTACATTATTTTATAATGTATTTTCAATGGGAGACTGCATATTACGTTATATTATAAGCTATTTTCAATGATACACTGCATATTACTTTATATTATAAGGTATTTTCAATGATACACTACAAATTACGTTATATTATAAGGTATTTTCAATGATAGACTGCATATTACGTTATATTATATGATATTTCCAATGATAGACTGCATATTACATTGTATTATAAGGTATTTTCAATGATACACTGCATATTACGTTATATTATAAGCTATTTTCAATGATACACTGCATATTACTTTATATTATAATATATTTTCAATGATACACTACAACTTACGTTATATTATAAGGTATTTTCAATGATACACTACAAATTACGATATATTATAAGGTATTTTCAATGATACACTGCGTATTACGTTATATTATAAGTTATTTTCATTGATAGACTGCATATTACCTTATATAATAAGGTATTTTCAATGATAGACTGCAAATATCACGTTATATTATAAGGTATTTTCAATGATACACTGCATATTACAATACATTATAAGGTATTTTCAATGATACACTGCATATTATGTTATATTATAAGGTAATATCAATGATACACTGCATATTACGATATATTATTTGGTAATTTCAATAACACACAGCATATTATGTTATATTATAAGGTATTTTCAATGATACACTGCATATTACGTTACATTATAAGGTATTTTCAATGATACAATGCATATTACGTTATATTAGAAGGTATTTTCAATGACAGACTGCAAATATTACGTTTCATTATAATGTATTTTCAATGAATCACTGCATATTACGTTATATTATAAAGTATTTTCAGTGATACACTGCATATTACATTATATTATAAGTTATTTTCAATGATACACTGCATATTACATTATTTTATAATGTATTTTCAATGGGAGACTGCATATTACGTTATATTATAAGCTATTTTCAATGATACACTGCATATTACTTTATATTATAAGGTATTTTCAATGATACACTACAAATTACGTTATATTATAAGGTATTTTCAATGATACACTACAAATTACGATATATTATAATATATTTTCAATGATACACTGCATATTACAATACATTATAAGGTATTTTCAATGATACACTGCATATTATGTTATATTATAAGGTAATATCAATGATACACTGCATATTACGATATATTATTAGGTAATTTCAATAACACACAGCATATTATGTTATATTATAAGGTATTTTCAATGATACACTGCATATTACGTTATATTATAAGCTATTTTCAATGATACACTGCATATTACTTTATATTATAATATATTTTCAATGATACACTACAAATTACGTTATATTATAAGGTATTTTCAATGATACACTACAAATTACGATATATTATAAAATATTTTCAATGATACATTGCATATTACGTTATATTATAAGGTATTTTCAATGATACACTACAATTACGATATATTCTAAAGTATTTTCAATGATACACTGTATATTACGTTATATTATAAGGTATTTTCAATGATACACTGCGTATTACGTTATATTATAAGTTATTTTCATTGATAGACTGCATATTACCTTATATAATAAGGTATTTTCAATGATAGACTGCAAATATCACGTTATATTATAAGGTATTTTCAATGATACACTGCATATTACGTTATATTATAAGCTATTTTCAATGATACACTGCATATTACTTTATATTATAATATATTTTCAATGATACACTGCATATTACAATACATTATAAGGTATTTTCAATGATACACTGCATATTATGTTATATTATAAGGTAATATCAATGATACACTGCATATTACGATATATTATTAGGTAATTTCAATAACACACAGCATATTATGTTATATTATAAGGTATTTTCAATGATACACTGCATATTACGTTATATTATAAGCTATTTTCAATGATACACTGCATATTACTTTATATTATAATATATTTTCAATGATACACTACAAATTACGTTATATTATAAGGTATTTTCAATGATACACTACAAATTACGATATATTATAAAATATTTTCAATGATACATTGCATATTACGTTATATTATAAGGTATTTTCAATGATACACTACAATTACGATATATTCTAAAGTATTTTCAATGATACACTGTATATTACGTTATATTATAAGGTATTTTCAATGATACACTGCGTATTACGTTATATTATAATATATTTTCAATGATACACTGCATATTACAATACATTATAAGGTATTTTCAATGATACACTGCATATTATGTTATATTATAAGGTAATATCAATGATACACTGCATATTACGATATATTATTAGGTAATTTCAATAACACACAGCATATTATGTTATATTATAAGGTATTTTCAATGATACACTGCATATTACGTTATATTATAAGCTATTTTCAATGATACACTGCATATTACTTTATATTATAATATATTTTCAATGATACACTACAAATTACGTTATATTATAAGGTATTTTCAATGATACACTACAAATTACGATATATTATAAAGTATTTTCAATGATACATTGCATATTACGTTATATTATAAGGTATTTTCAATGATACACTACAATTACGATATATTCTAAAGTATTTTCAATGATACACTGTATATTACGTTATATTATAAGGTATTTTCAATGATACACTGCGTATTACGTTATATTATAAGTTATTTTCATTGATAGACTGCATATTACCTTATATAATAAGGTATTTTCAATGATAGACTGCAAATATCACGTTATATTATAAGGTATTTTCAATGATACACTGCATATTACATTATATTAATCGTTATTTTCAATGATACAATGCATATTACGTTATATTAGAAGGTATTTTCAATGACAGACTGCAAATATTACGTTTCATTATAATGTATTTTCAATGAATCACTGCATATTACGTTATATTATAAAGTATTTTCAGTGATACACTGCATATTACATTATATTATAAGTTATTTTCAATGATACACTGCATATTACATTATTTTATAATGTATTTTCAATGGGAGACTGCATATTACGTTATATTATAAGCTATTTTCAATGATACACTGCATATTACTTTATATTATAAGGTATTTTCAATGATACACTACAAATTACGTTATATTATAAGCTATTTTCAATGATACACTGCATATTACTTTATATTATAATATATTTTCAATGATACACTACAAATTACGTTATATTATAAGGTATTTTCAATGATACACTACAAATTACGATATATTATAAAGTATTCTCAATGATGCATTGCATATTACTTTATATTATAATATATTTTCAATGATACACTACAAATTACGTTATATTATAAGCTATTTTCAATGATACACTGCATATTACTTTATATTATAATATATTTTCAATGATACACTACAAATTACGTTATATTATAAGGTATTATCAATGATACACTACAAATTACGATATATTATAAAGTATTCTCAATGATGCATTGCATATTACTTTATATTATAATATATTTTCAATGATACACTACAAATTACGTTATATTATAAGGTATTTTCAATGATACACTACAAATTACGATATATTATAAAATATTTTCAATGATACATTGCATATTACGTTATATTATAAGGTATTTTCAATGATACACTACAATTACGATATATTCTAAAGTATTTTCAATGATACACTGTATATTACGTTATATTATATGGTATTTCCAATGATACACTGCGTATTACGTTATATTATAAGTTATTTTCAATGATACACTGCATATTACGTTATATTATAAGGTATTTTCAATGATACACTACAAATTACGATATATTATAAAATATTTTCAATGATACATTGCATATTACGTTATATTAGAAGGTATTTTCAATGACAGACTGCAAATATTACGTTTCATTATAATGTATTTTCAATGAATCACTGCATATTACGTTATATTATAAAGTATTTTCAGTGATACACTGCATATTACATTATATTATAAGTTATTTTCAATGATACACTGCATATTACATTATTTTATAATGTATTTTCAATGGGAGACTGCATATTACGTTATATTATAAGCTATTTTCAATGATACACTGCATATTACTTTATATTATAAGGTATTTTCAATGATACACTACAAATTACGTTATATTATAAGGTATTTTCAATGATACACTACAAATTACGATATATTATAAAGTATTTTCAATGATACATTGCATATTACGTTATATTATAAGGTATTTTCAATGATAGACTGCATATTACGTTATATTATATGATATTTCCAATGATAGACTGCATATTACATTGTATTATAAGGTATTTTCAATGATACACTGCATATTACGTTATATTATAAGCTATTTTCAATGATACACTGCATATTACTTTATATTATAATATATTTTCAATGATACACTACAACTTACGTTATATTATAAGGTATTTTCAATGATACACTACAAATTACGATATATTATAAGGTATTTTCAATGATACACTGCGTATTACGTTATATTATAAGTTATTTTCATTGATAGACTGCATATTACCTTATATAATAAGGTATTTTCAAAGATAGACTGCAAATATCACGTTATATTATAAGGTATTTTCAATGATACACTGCATATTACAATACATTATAAGGTATTTTCAATGATACACTGCATATTATGTTATATTATAAGGTAATATCAATGATACACTGCATATTACGATATATTATTTGGTAATTTCAATAACACACAGCATATTATGTTATATTATAAGGTATTTTCAATGATACACTGCATATTACGTTATATTATAAGGTATTTTCAATGATACAATGCATATTACGTTATATTAGAAGGTATTTTCAATGACAGACTGCAAATATTACGTTTCATTATAATGTATTTTCAATGAATCACTGCATATTACGTTATATTATAAAGTATTTTCAGTGATACACTGCATATTACATTATATTATAAGTTATTTTCAATGATACACTGCATATTACATTATTTTATAATGTATTTTCAATGGGAGACTGCATATTACGTTATATTATAAGCTATTTTCAATGATACACTGCATATTACTTTATATTATAAGGTATTTTCAATGATACACTACAAATTACGTTATATTATAAGGTATTTTCAATGATACACTACAAATTACGATATATTATAAAGTATTTTCAATGATACATTGCATATTACGTTATATTATAAGCTATTTTCAATGATACACTGCATATTACTTTATATTATAATATATTTTCAATGATACACTGCATATTACAATACATTATAAGGTATTTTCAATGATACACTGCATATTATGTTATATTATAAGGTAATATCAATGATACACTGCATATTACGATATATTATTAGGTAATTTCAATAACACACAGCATATTATGTTATATTATAAGGTATTTTCAATGATACACTGCATATTACGTTATATTATAAGCTATTTTCAATGATACACTGCATATTACTTTATATTATAATATATTTTCAATGATACACTACAAATTACGTTATATTATAAGGTATTTTCAATGATACACTACAAATTACGATATATTATAAAATATTTTCAATGATACATTGCATATTACGTTATATTATAAGGTATTTTCAATGATACACTACAATTACGATATATTCTAAAGTATTTTCAATGACACACTGTATATTACGTTATATTATAAGGTATTTTCAATGATACACTGCGTATTACGTTATATTATAAGTTATTTTCATTGATAGACTGCATATTACCTTATATAATAAGGTATTTTCAATGATAGACTGCAAATATCACGTTATATTATAAGGTATTTTCAATGATACACTGCATATTACGTTATATTATAAGCTATTTTCAATGATACACTGCATATTACTTTATATTATAATATATTTTCAATGATACACTGCATATTACAATACATTATAAGGTATTTTCAATGATACACTGCATATTATGTTATATTATAAGGTAATATCAATGATACACTGCATATTACGATATATTATTAGGTAATTTCAATAACACACAGCATATTATGTTATATTATAAGGTATTTTCAATGATACACTGCATATTACGTTATATTATAAGCTATTTTCAATGATACACTGCATATTACTTTATATTATAATATATTTTCAATGATACACTACAAATTACGTTATATTATAAGGTATTTTCAATGATACACTACAAATTACGATATATTATAAAATATTTTCAATGATACATTGCATATTACGTTATATTATAAGGTATTTTCAATGCTACACTACAATTACGATATATTCTAAAGTATTTTCAATGATACACTGTATATTACGTTATATTATAAGGTATTTTCAATGATACACTGCGTATTACGTTATATTATAATATATTTTCAATGATACACTGCATATTACAATACATTATAAGGTATTTTCAATGATACACTGCATATTATGTTATATTATAAGGTAATATCAATGATACACTGCATATTACGATATATTATTAGGTAATTTCAATAACACACAGCATATTATGTTATATTATAAGGTATTTTCAATGATACACTGCATATTACGTTATATTATAAGGTATTTTCAATGATACACTGCATATTACTTTATATTATAATGTATTTTCAATGATACACTACAAATTACGTTATATTATAAGGTATTTTCAATGATACACTACAAATTACAATATATTATAAAATATTTTCAATGATACATTGCATATTACGTTATATTATAAGGTATTTTCAATGATACACTACAATTACGATATATTCTAAAGTATTTTCAATGATACACTGCATATTACGTTATATTATAAGGTATTTTCAATGATACACTGCGTATTACGTTATATTATAAGTTATTTTCATTGATAGACTGCATATTACCTTATATAATAAGGTATTTTCAATGATAGACTGCAAATATCACGTTATATTATAAGGTATTTTCAATGATACACTGCATATTACATTATATTAATCGTTATTTTCAATGATACAATGCATATTACGTTATATTAGAAGGTATTTTCAATGACAGACTGCAAATATTACGTTTCATTATAATGTATTTTCAATGAATCACTGCATATTACGTTATATTATAAAGTATTTTCAGTGATACACTGCATATTACATTATATTATAAGTTATTTTCAATGATACACTGCATATTACATTATTTTATAATGTATTTTCAATGGGAGACTGCATATTACGTTATATTATAAGCTATTTTCAATGATACACTGCATATTACTTTATATTATAAGGTATTTTCAATGATACACTACAAATTACGTTATATTATAAGCTATTTTCAATGATACACTGCATATTACTTTATATTATAATATATTTTCAATGATACACTACAAATTACGTTATATTATAAGGTATTTTCAATGATACACTACAAATTACGATATATTATAAAGTATTCTCAATGATGCATTGCATATTACTTTATATTATAATATATTTTCAATGATACACTACAAATTACGTTATATTATAAGGTATTTTCAATGATACACTACAAATTACGATATATTATAAAATATTTTCAATGATACATTGCATATTACGTTATATTATAAGGTATTTTCAATGATACACTACAATTACGATATATTCTAAAGTATTTTCAATGATACACTGTATATTACGTTATATTATAAGGTATTTTCAATGATACACTGCGTATTACGTTATATTATAAGTTATTTTCATTGATAGACTGCATATTACCTTATATAATAAGGTATTTTCAATGATAGACTGCAAATATCACGTTATATTATAAGGTATTTTCAATGATACACTGCATATTACGTTATATTATAAGGTATTTTCAATGATACACTGCATATTACATTACATTATAAGGTATTTTCAATGATACACTGCATTTTACATTATAAGGTATTTTCAATAACACACAGCATATTATGTTACATTATAAGGTATTTTCAATGATACACTGCATATTACATTATATTAATCGTTATTTTCAATGATACAATGCATATTACGTTATATTAGAAGGTATTTTCAATGACAGACTGCAAATATTACGTTTCATTATAATGTATTTTCAATGAATCACTGCATATTACGTTATATTATAAAGTATTTTCAGTGATACACTGCATATTACATTATATTATAAGTTATTTTCAATGATACACTGCATATTACATTATTTTATAATGTATTTTCAATGGGAGACTGCATATTACGTTATATTATAAGCTATTTTCAATGATACACTGCATATTACTTTATATTATAAGGTATTTTCAATGATACACTACAAATTACGTTATATTATAAGGTAATATCAATGATACACTGCATATTACGATATATTATTAGGTAATTTCAATAACACACAGCATATTATGTTATATTATAAGGTATTTTCAATGATACACTGCATATTACGTTATATTATAAGCTATTTTCAATGATACACTGCATATTACTTTATATTATAATATATTTTCAATGATACACTGCATATTACATTACATTATAAGGTATTTTCAATGATACACTGCATATTATGTTATATTATAAGGTAATATCAATGATACACTGCATATTACGATATATTATTAGGTAATTTCAATAACACACAGCATATTATGTTATATTATAAGGTATTTTCAATGATACACTGCATATTACGTTATATTATAAGCTATTTTCAATGATACACTGCATATTACTTTATATTATAATATATTTTCAATGATACACTACAAATTACGTTATATTATAAGGTATTTTCAATGATACACTACAAATTACGATATATTATAAAATATTTTCAATGATACATTGCATATTACGTTATATTATAAGGTATTTTCAATGATACACTACAATTACGATATATTCTAAAGTATTTTCAATGATACACTGTATATTACGTTATATTATAAGGTATTTTCAATGATACACTGCGTATTACGTTATATTATAATATATTTTCAATGATACACTGCATATTACAATACATTATAAGGTATTTTCAATGATACACTGCATATTATGTTATATTATAAGGTAATATCAATGATACACTGCATATTACGATATATTATTAGGTAATTTCAATAACACACAGCATATTATGTTATATTATAAGGTATTTTCAATGATACACTGCATATTACGTTATATTATAAGCTATTTTCAATGATACACTGCATATTACTTTATATTATAATATATTTTCAATGATACACTACAAATTACGTTATATTATAAGGTATTTTCAATGATACACTACAAATTACGATATATTATAAAATATTTTCAATGATACATTGCATATTACGTTATATTATAAGGTATTTTCAATGATACACTACAATTACGATATATTCTAAAGTATTTTCAATGATACACTGTATATTACGTTATATTATAAGGTATTTTCAATGATACACTGCGTATTACGTTATATTATAATATATTTTCAATGATACACTGCATATTACAATACATTATAAGGTATTTTCAATGATACACTGCATATTA
>CAKAJI010001111.1:0-12500 GCA_916610255.1 Lasioglossum lativentre
CCGAGAGAACTGGCGTCACGACACACGGTTTCGTATGCACAGTTTACCACGAATATAACGTTTAAAATCATCTAGGAACGATAGGAAAAAAGTTTACTCTTACCGCGAACCGTCTAACCGACACGGCGCGGTACTTAGCAATTTTATCGTTCCAGCGATACCTAAGCGACTCGCCGGAAGTTAACTCGGTAAATACGCGTCCGAGAGAACTGGCGTCACGACACACGGTTTCGTATGCACAGTTTACCACGAATATAACGTTTAAAATCATCTAGGAACGATAGGAAAAAAGTTTACTCTTACCGCGAACCGTCTAACCGACACGGCGCGGTACTTAGCAATTTTATCGTTCCAGCGATACCTAAGCGACTCGCCGGAAGTTAACTCGGTAAATACGCGTCCGAGAGAACTGGCGTCACGACACACGGTTTCGTATGCACAGTTTACCACGAATATAACGTTTAAAATCATCTAGGAACGATAGGAAAAAAGTTTACTCTTACCGCGAACCGTCTAACCGACACGGCGCGGTACTTAGCAATTTTATCGTTCCAGCGATACCTAAGCGACTCGCCGGAAGTTAACTCGGTAAATACGCGTCCGAGAGAACTGGCGTCACGACACACGGTTTCGTATGCACAGTTTACCACGAATATAACGTTTAAAATCATCTAGGAACGATAGGAAAAAAGTTTACTCTTACCGCGAACCGTCTAACCGACACGGCGCGGTACTTAGCAATTTTATCGTTCCAGCGATACCTAAGCGACTCGCCGGAAGTTAACTCGGTAAATACGCGTCCGAGAGAACTGGCGTCACGACACACGGTTTCGTATGCACAGTTTACCACGAATATAACGTTTAAAATCATCTAGGAACGATAGGAAAAAAGTTTACTCTTACCGCGAACCGTCTAACCGACACGGCGCGGTACTTAGCAATTTTATCGTTCCAGCGATACCTAAGCGACTCGCCGGAAGTTAACTCGGTAAATACGCGTCCGAGAGAACTGGCGTCACGACACACGGTTTCGTATGCACAGTTTACCACGAATATAACGTTTAAAATCATCTAGGAACGATAGGAAAAAAGTTTACTCTTACCGCGAACCGTCTAACCGACACGGCGCGGTACTTAGCAATTTTATCGTTCCAGCGATACCTAAGCGACTCGCCGGAAGTTAACTCGGTAAATACGCGTCCGAGAGAACTGGCGTCACGACACACGGTTTCGTATGCACAGTTTACCACGAATATAACGTTTAAAATCATCTAGGAACGATAGGAAAAAAGTTTACTCTTACCGCGAACCGTCTAACCGACACGGCGCGGTACTTAGCAATTTTATCGTTCCAGCGATACCTAAGCGACTCGCCGGAAGTTAACTCGGTAAATACGCGTCCGAGAGAACTGGCGTCACGACACACGGTTTCGTATGCACAGTTTACCACGAATATAACGTTTAAAATCATCTAGGAACGATAGGAAAAAAGTTTACTCTTACCGCGAACCGTCTAACCGACACGGCGCGGTACTTAGCAATTTTATCGTTCCAGCGATACCTAAGCGACTCGCCGGAAGTTAACTCGGTAAATACGCGTCCGAGAGAACTGGCGTCACGACACACGGTTTCGTATGCACAGTTTACCACGAATATAACGTTTAAAATCATCTAGGAACGATAGGAAAAAAGTTTACTCTTACCGCGAACCGTCTAACCGACACGGCGCGGTACTTAGCAATTTTATCGTTCCAGCGATACCTAAGCGACTCGCCGGAAGTTAACTCGGTAAATACGCGTCCGAGAGAACTGGCGTCACGACACACGGTTTCGTATGCACAGTTTACCACGAATATAACGTTTAAAATCATCTAGGAACGATAGGAAAAAAGTTTACTCTTACCGCGAACCGTCTAACCGACACGGCGCGGTACTTAGCAATTTTATCGTTCCAGCGATACCTAAGCGACTCGCCGGAAGTTAACTCGGTAAATACGCGTCCGAGAGAACTGGCGTCACGACACACGGTTTCGTATGCACAGTTTACCACGAATATAACGTTTAAAATCATCTAGGAACGATAGGAAAAAAGTTTACTCTTACCGCGAACCGTCTAACCGACACGGCGCGGTACTTAGCAATTTTATCGTTCCAGCGATACCTAAGCGACTCGCCGGAAGTTAACTCGGTAAATACGCGTCCGAGAGAACTGGCGTCACGACACACGGTTTCGTATGCACAGTTTACCACGAATATAACGTTTAAAATCATCTAGGAACGATAGGAAAAAAGTTTACTCTTACCGCGAACCGTCTAACCGACACGGCGCGGTACTTAGCAATTTTATCGTTCCAGCGATACCTAAGCGACTCGCCGGAAGTTAACTCGGTAAATACGCGTCCGAGAGAACTGGCGTCACGACACACGGTTTCGTATGCACAGTTTACCACGAATATAACGTTTAAAATCATCTAGGAACGATAGGAAAAAAGTTTACTCTTACCGCGAACCGTCTAACCGACACGGCGCGGTACTTAGCAATTTTATCGTTCCAGCGATACCTAAGCGACTCGCCGGAAGTTAACTCGGTAAATACGCGTCCGAGAGAACTGGCGTCACGACACACGGTTTCGTATGCACAGTTTACCACGAATATAACGTTTAAAATCATCTAGGAACGATAGGAAAAAAGTTTACTCTTACCGCGAACCGTCTAACCGACACGGCGCGGTACTTAGCAATTTTATCGTTCCAGCGATACCTAAGCGACTCGCCGGAAGTTAACTCGGTAAATACGCTTCCGAGAGAACTGGCGTCACGACACACGGTTTCGTATGCACAGTTTACCACGAATATAACGTTTAAAATCATCTAGGAACGATAGGAAAAAAGTTTACTCTTACCGCGAACCGTCTAACCGACACGGCGCGGTACTTAGCAATTTTATCGTTCCAGCGATACCTAAGCGACTCGCCGGAAGTTAACTCGGTAAATACGCGTCCGAGAGAACTGGCGTCACGACACACGGTTTCGTATGCACAGTTTACCACGAATATAACGTTTAAAATCATCTAGGAACGATAGGAAAAAAGTTTACTCTTACCGCGAACCGTCTAACCGACACGGCGCGGTACTTAGCAATTTTATCGTTCCAGCGATACCTAAGCGACTCGCCGGAAGTTAACTCGGTAAATACGCGTCCGAGAGAACTGGCGTCACGACACACGGTTTCGTATGCACAGTTTACCACGAATATAACGTTTAAAATCATCTAGGAACGATAGGAAAAAAGTTTACTCTTACCGCGAACCGTCTAACCGACACGGCGCGGTACTTAGCAATTTTATCGTTCCAGCGATACCTAAGCGACTCGCCGGAAGTTAACTCGGTAAATACGCGTCCGAGAGAACTGGCGTCACGACACACGGTTTCGTATGCACAGTTTACCACGAATATAACGTTTAAAATCATCTAGGAACGATAGGAAAAAAGTTTACTCTTACCGCGAACCGTCTAACCGACACGGCGCGGTACTTAGCAATTTTATCGTTCCAGCGATACCTAAGCGACTCGCCGGAAGTTAACTCGGTAAATACGCGTCCGAGAGAACTGGCGTCACGACACACGGTTTCGTATGCACAGTTTACCACGAATATAACGTTTAAAATCATCTAGGAACGATAGGAAAAAAGTTTACTCTTACCGCGAACCGTCTAACCGACACGGCGCGGTACTTAGCAATTTTATCGTTCCAGCGATACCTAAGCGACTCGCCGGAAGTTAACTCGGTAAATACGCGTCCGAGAGAACTGGCGTCACGACACACGGTTTCGTATGCACAGTTTACCACGAATATAACGTTTAAAATCATCTAGGAACGATAGGAAAAAAGTTTACTCTTACCGCGAACCGTCTAACCGACACGGCGCGGTACTTAGCAATTTTATCGTTCCAGCGATACCTAAGCGACTCGCCGGAAGTTAACTCGGTAAATACGCGTCCGAGAGAACTGGCGTCACGACACACGGTTTCGTATGCACAGTTTACCACGAATATAACGTTTAAAATCATCTAGGAACGATAGGAAAAAAGTTTACTCTTACCGCGAACCGTCTAACCGACACGGCGCGGTACTTAGCAATTTTATCGTTCCAGCGATACCTAAGCGACTCGCCGGAAGTTAACTCGGTAAATACGCGTCCGAGAGAACTGGCGTCACGACACACGGTTTCGTATGCACAGTTTACCACGAATATAACGTTTAAAATCATCTAGGAACGATAGGAAAAAAGTTTACTCTTACCGCGAACCGTCTAACCGACACGGCGCGGTACTTAGCAATTTTATCGTTCCAGCGATACCTAAGCGACTCGCCGGAAGTTAACTCGGTAAATACGCGTCCGAGAGAACTGGCGTCACGACACACGGTTTCGTATGCACAGTTTACCACGAATATAACGTTTAAAATCATCTAGGAACGATAGGAAAAAAGTTTACTCTTACCGCGAACCGTCTAACCGACACGGCGCGGTACTTAGCAATTTTATCGTTCCAGCGATACCTAAGCGACTCGCCGGAAGTTAACTCGGTAAATACGCGTCCGAGAGAACTGGCGTCACGACACACGGTTTCGTATGCACAGTTTACCACGAATATAACGTTTAAAATCATCTAGGAACGATAGGAAAAAAGTTTACTCTTACCGCGAACCGTCTAACCGACACGGCGCGGTACTTAGCAATTTTATCGTTCCAGCGATACCTAAGCGACTCGCCGGAAGTTAACTCGGTAAATACGCGTCCGAGAGAACTGGCGTCACGACACACGGTTTCGTATGCACAGTTTACCACGAATATAACGTTTAAAATCATCTAGGAACGATAGGAAAAAAGTTTACTCTTACCGCGAACCGTCTAACCGACACGGCGCGGTACTTAGCAATTTTATCGTTCCAGCGATACCTAAGCGACTCGCCGGAAGTTAACTCGGTAAATACGCGTCCGAGAGAACTGGCGTCACGACACACGGTTTCGTATGCACAGTTTACCACGAATATAACGTTTAAAATCATCTAGGAACGATAGGAAAAAAGTTTACTCTTACCGCGAACCGTCTAACCGACACGGCGCGGTACTTAGCAATTTTATCGTTCCAGCGATACCTAAGCGACTCGCCGGAAGTTAACTCGGTAAATACGCGTCCGAGAGAACTGGCGTCACGACACACGGTTTCGTATGCACAGTTTACCACGAATATAACGTTTAAAATCATCTAGGAACGATAGGAAAAAAGTTTACTCTTACCGCGAACCGTCTAACCGACACGGCGCGGTACTTAGCAATTTTATCGTTCCAGCGATACCTAAGCGACTCGCCGGAAGTTAACTCGGTAAATACGCGTCCGAGAGAACTGGCGTCACGACACACGGTTTCGTATGCACAGTTTACCACGAATATAACGTTTAAAATCATCTAGGAACGATAGGAAAAAAGTTTACTCTTACCGCGAACCGTCTAACCGACACGGCGCGGTACTTAGCAATTTTATCGTTCCAGCGATACCTAAGCGACTCGCCGGAAGTTAACTCGGTAAATACGCGTCCGAGAGAACTGGCGTCACGACACACGGTTTCGTATGCACAGTTTACCACGAATATAACGTTTAAAATCATCTAGGAACGATAGGAAAAAAGTTTACTCTTACCGCGAACCGTCTAACCGACACGGCGCGGTACTTAGCAATTTTATCGTTCCAGCGATACCTAAGCGACTCGCCGGAAGTTAACTCGGTAAATACGCGTCCGAGAGAACTGGCGTCACGACACACGGTTTCGTATGCACAGTTTACCACGAATATAACGTTTAAAATCATCTAGGAACGATAGGAAAAAAGTTTACTCTTACCGCGAACCGTCTAACCGACACGGCGCGGTACTTAGCAATTTTATCGTTCCAGCGATACCTAAGCGACTCGCCGGAAGTTAACTCGGTAAATACGCGTCCGAGAGAACTGGCGTCACGACACACGGTTTCGTATGCACAGTTTACCACGAATATAACGTTTAAAATCATCTAGGAACGATAGGAAAAAAGTTTACTCTTACCGCGAACCGTCTAACCGACACGGCGCGGTACTTAGCAATTTTATCGTTCCAGCGATACCTAAGCGACTCGCCGGAAGTTAACTCGGTAAATACGCGTCCGAGAGAACTGGCGTCACGACACACGGTTTCGTATGCACAGTTTACCACGAATATAACGTTTAAAATCATCTAGGAACGATAGGAAAAAAGTTTACTCTTACCGCGAACCGTCTAACCGACACGGCGCGGTACTTAGCAATTTTATCGTTCCAGCGATACCTAAGCGACTCGCCGGAAGTTAACTCGGTAAATACGCGTCCGAGAGAACTGGCGTCACGACACACGGTTTCGTATGCACAGTTTACCACGAATATAACGTTTAAAATCATCTAGGAACGATAGGAAAAAAGTTTACTCTTACCGCGAACCGTCTAACCGACACGGCGCGGTACTTAGCAATTTTATCGTTCCAGCGATACCTAAGCGACTCGCCGGAAGTTAACTCGGTAAATACGCGTCCGAGAGAACTGGCGTCACGACACACGGTTTCGTATGCACAGTTTACCACGAATATAACGTTTAAAATCATCTAGGAACGATAGGAAAAAAGTTTACTCTTACCGCGAACCGTCTAACCGACACGGCGCGGTACTTAGCAATTTTATCGTTCCAGCGATACCTAAGCGACTCGCCGGAAGTTAACTCGGTAAATACGCGTCCGAGAGAACTGGCGTCACGACACACGGTTTCGTATGCACAGTTTACCACGAATATAACGTTTAAAATCATCTAGGAACGATAGGAAAAAAGTTTACTCTTACCGCGAACCGTCTAACCGACACGGCGCGGTACTTAGCAATTTTATCGTTCCAGCGATACCTAAGCGACTCGCCGGAAGTTAACTCGGTAAATACGCGTCCGAGAGAACTGGCGTCACGACACACGGTTTCGTATGCACAGTTTACCACGAATATAACGTTTAAAATCATCTAGGAACGATAGGAAAAAAGTTTACTCTTACCGCGAACCGTCTAACCGACACGGCGCGGTACTTAGCAATTTTATCGTTCCAGCGATACCTAAGCGACTCGCCGGAAGTTAACTCGGTAAATACGCGTCCGAGAGAACTGGCGTCACGACACACGGTTTCGTATGCACAGTTTACCACGAATATAACGTTTAAAATCATCTAGGAACGATAGGAAAAAAGTTTACTCTTACCGCGAACCGTCTAACCGACACGGCGCGGTACTTAGCAATTTTATCGTTCCAGCGATACCTAAGCGACTCGCCGGAAGTTAACTCGGTAAATACGCGTCCGAGAGAACTGGCGTCACGACACACGGTTTCGTATGCACAGTTTACCACGAATATAACGTTTAAAATCATCTAGGAACGATAGGAAAAAAGTTTACTCTTACCGCGAACCGTCTAACCGACACGGCGCGGTACTTAGCAATTTTATCGTTCCAGCGATACCTAAGCGACTCGCCGGAAGTTAACTCGGTAAATACGCGTCCGAGAGAACTGGCGTCACGACACACGGTTTCGTATGCACAGTTTACCACGAATATAACGTTTAAAATCATCTAGGAACGATAGGAAAAAAGTTTACTCTTACCGCGAACCGTCTAACCGACACGGCGCGGTACTTAGCAATTTTATCGTTCCAGCGATACCTAAGCGACTCGCCGGAAGTTAACTCGGTAAATACGCGTCCGAGAGAACTGGCGTCACGACACACGGTTTCGTATGCACAGTTTACCACGAATATAACGTTTAAAATCATCTAGGAACGATAGGAAAAAAGTTTACTCTTACCGCGAACCGTCTAACCGACACGGCGCGGTACTTAGCAATTTTATCGTTCCAGCGATACCTAAGCGACTCGCCGGAAGTTAACTCGGTAAATACGCGTCCGAGAGAACTGGCGTCACGACACACGGTTTCGTATGCACAGTTTACCACGAATATAACGTTTAAAATCATCTAGGAACGATAGGAAAAAAGTTTACTCTTACCGCGAACCGTCTAACCGACACGGCGCGGTACTTAGCAATTTTATCGTTCCAGCGATACCTAAGCGACTCGCCGGAAGTTAACTCGGTAAATACGCGTCCGAGAGAACTGGCGTCACGACACACGGTTTCGTATGCACAGTTTACCACGAATATAACGTTTAAAATCATCTAGGAACGATAGGAAAAAAGTTTACTCTTACCGCGAACCGTCTAACCGACACGGCGCGGTACTTAGCAATTTTATCGTTCCAGCGATACCTAAGCGACTCGCCGGAAGTTAACTCGGTAAATACGCGTCCGAGAGAACTGGCGTCACGACACACGGTTTCGTATGCACAGTTTACCACGAATATAACGTTTAAAATCATCTAGGAACGATAGGAAAAAAGTTTACTCTTACCGCGAACCGTCTAACCGACACGGCGCGGTACTTAGCAATTTTATCGTTCCAGCGATACCTAAGCGACTCGCCGGAAGTTAACTCGGTAAATACGCGTCCGAGAGAACTGGCGTCACGACACACGGTTTCGTATGCACAGTTTACCACGAATATAACGTTTAAAATCATCTAGGAACGATAGGAAAAAAGTTTACTCTTACCGCGAACCGTCTAACCGACACGGCGCGGTACTTAGCAATTTTATCGTTCCAGCGATACCTAAGCGACTCGCCGGAAGTTAACTCGGTAAATACGCGTCCGAGAGAACTGGCGTCACGACACACGGTTTCGTATGCACAGTTTACCACGAATATAACGTTTAAAATCATCTAGGAACGATAGGAAAAAAGTTTACTCTTACCGCGAACCGTCTAACCGACACGGCGCGGTACTTAGCAATTTTATCGTTCCAGCGATACCTAAGCGACTCGCCGGAAGTTAACTCGGTAAATACGCGTCCGAGAGAACTGGCGTCACGACACACGGTTTCGTATGCACAGTTTACCACGAATATAACGTTTAAAATCATCTAGGAACGATAGGAAAAAAGTTTACTCTTACCGCGAACCGTCTAACCGACACGGCGCGGTACTTAGCAATTTTATCGTTCCAGCGATACCTAAGCGACTCGCCGGAAGTTAACTCGGTAAATACGCGTCCGAGAGAACTGGCGTCACGACACACGGTTTCGTATGCACAGTTTACCACGAATATAACGTTTAAAATCATCTAGGAACGATAGGAAAAAAGTTTACTCTTACCGCGAACCGTCTAACCGACACGGCGCGGTACTTAGCAATTTTATCGTTCCAGCGATACCTAAGCGACTCGCCGGAAGTTAACTCGGTAAATACGCGTCCGAGAGAACTGGCGTCACGACACACGGTTTCGTATGCACAGTTTACCACGAATATAACGTTTAAAATCATCTAGGAACGATAGGAAAAAAGTTTACTCTTACCGCGAACCGTCTAACCGACACGGCGCGGTACTTAGCAATTTTATCGTTCCAGCGATACCTAAGCGACTCGCCGGAAGTTAACTCGGTAAATACGCGTCCGAGAGAACTGGCGTCACGACACACGGTTTCGTATGCACAGTTTACCACGAATATAACGTTTAAAATCATCTAGGAACGATAGGAAAAAAGTTTACTCTTACCGCGAACCGTCTAACCGACACGGCGCGGTACTTAGCAATTTTATCGTTCCAGCGATACCTAAGCGACTCGCCGGAAGTTAACTCGGTAAATACGCGTCCGAGAGAACTGGCGTCACGACACACGGTTTCGTATGCACAGTTTACCACGAATATAACGTTTAAAATCATCTAGGAACGATAGGAAAAAAGTTTACTCTTACCGCGAACCGTCTAACCGACACGGCGCGGTACTTAGCAATTTTATCGTTCCAGCGATACCTAAGCGACTCGCCGGAAGTTAACTCGGTAAATACGCGTCCGAGAGAACTGGCGTCACGACACACGGTTTCGTATGCACAGTTTACCACGAATATAACGTTTAAAATCATCTAGGAACGATAGGAAAAAAGTTTACTCTTACCGCGAACCGTCTAACCGACACGGCGCGGTACTTAGCAATTTTATCGTTCCAGCGATACCTAAGCGACTCGCCGGAAGTTAACTCGAACTCGGTAAATACGCGTCCGAGAGAACTGGCGTCACGACACACGGTTTCGTATGCACAGTTTACCACGAATATAACGTTTAAAATCATCTAGGAACGATAGGAAAAAAGTTTACTCTTACCGCGAACCGTCTAACCGACACGGCGCGGTACTTAGCAATTTTATCGTTCCAGCGATACCTAAGCGACTCGCCGGAAGTTAACTCGGTAAATACGCGTCCGAGAGAACTGGCGTCACGACACACGGTTTCGTATGCACAGTTTACCACGAATATAACGTTTAAAATCATCTAGGAACGATAGGAAAAAAGTTTACTCTTACCGCGAACCGTCTAACCGACACGGCGCGGTACTTAGCAATTTTATCGTTCCAGCGATACCTAAGCGACTCGCCGGAAGTTAACTCGGTAAATACGCGTCCGAGAGAACTGGCGTCACGACACACGGTTTCGTATGCACAGTTTACCACGAATATAACGTTTAAAATCATCTAGGAACGATAGGAAAAAAGTTTACTCTTACCGCGAACCGTCTAACCGACACGGCGCGGTACTTAGCAATTTTATCGTTCCAGCGATACCTAAGCGACTCGCCGGAAGTTAACTCGGTAAATACGCGTCCGAGAGAACTGGCGTCACGACACACGGTTTCGTATGCACAGTTTACCACGAATATAACGTTTAAAATCATCTAGGAACGATAGGAAAAAAGTTTACTCTTACCGCGAACCGTCTAACCGACACGGCGCGGTACTTAGCAATTTTATCGTTCCAGCGATACCTAAGCGACTCGCCGGAAGTTAACTCGGTAAATACGCGTCCGAGAGAACTGGCGTCACGACACACGGTTTCGTATGCACAGTTTACCACGAATATAACGTTTAAAATCATCTAGGAACGATAGGAAAAAAGTTTACTCTTACCGCGAACCGTCTAACCGACACGGCGCGGTACTTAGCAATTTTATCGTTCCAGCGATACCTAAGCGACTCGCCGGAAGTTAACTCGGTAAATACGCGTCCGAGAGAACTGGCGTCACGACACACGGTTTCGTATGCACAGTTTACCACGAATATAACGTTTAAAATCATCTAGGAACGATAGGAAAAAAGTTTACTCTTACCGCGAACCGTCTAACCGACACGGCGCGGTACTTAGCAATTTTATCGTTCCAGCGATACCTAAGCGACTCGCCGGAAGTTAACTCGGTAAATACGCGTCCGAGAGAACTGGCGTCACGACACACGGTTTCGTATGCACAGTTTACCACGAATATAACGTTTAAAATCATCTAGGAACGATAGGAAAAAAGTTTACTCTTACCGCGAACCGTCTAACCGACACGGCGCGGTACTTAGCAATTTTATCGTTCCAGCGATACCTAAGCGACTCGCCGGAAGTTAACTCGGTAAATACGCGTCCGAGAGAACTGGCGTCACGACACACGGTTTCGTATGCACAGTTTACCACGAATATAACGTTTAAAATCATCTAGGAACGATAGGAAAAAAGTTTACTCTTACCGCGAACCGTCTAACCGACACGGCGCGGTACTTAGCAATTTTATCGTTCCAGCGATACCTAAGCGACTCGCCGGAAGTTAACTCGGTAAATACGCGTCCGAGAGAACTGGCGTCACGACACACGGTTTCGTATGCACAGTTTACCACGAATATAACGTTTAAAATCATCTAGGAACGATAGGAAAAAAGTTTACTCTTACCGCGAACCGTCTAACCGACACGGCGCGGTACTTAGCAATTTTATCGTTCCAGCGATACCTAAGCGACTCGCCGGAAGTTAACTCGGTAAATACGCGTCCGAGAGAACTGGCGTCACGACACACGGTTTCGTATGCACAGTTTACCACGAATATAACGTTTAAAATCATCTAGGAACGATAGGAAAAAAGTTTACTCTTACCGGTGGGACTTCGAGCAACGAAGTAGTACGCTATCGACCATTATTTTCAATTATTTCGGTAAATACGCATTGTAGCGCTTTGTAACTTTATATTCATTGTTAATATGTTTTATATTACAATGATCTAACATTTAAAATCGCCTGGAATCGATACAGAAAAAGTTTACTCTTGCCGTTGGAACTTAAAAAAATTTTTGAGTCCGAGAAAGTATATGAAAAGTTGAATGTTTTGTGTTAAATATCCTAGAAATACAAAAATTTATTGTATTTTACGAAATAAATTTTCACAGTTTTTTCGCTCTAAGTCCCAACAGCCCCGCCGGTTGGGCTGTTGCCGCGACGGTTTACCGCCATAAGCGCGCGTGCTATTGACCGCGCGGCGCCGGCGTCC
>CAKAJI010001111.1:22500-25000 GCA_916610255.1 Lasioglossum lativentre
CGACAAGGACTACACCTCCAGCGAGCAAACCAAGGAAGCAGTGCTCAAAATAATCTCCCCATCCGCCGAAGAATTACAGGTCCAGAATGTCAGAAAGATCCAAGGGAACGGCATTCTGATTGAAACAGCCAGATCTACCGATATAAATAATTTAATGACAAACAGGAAATTAGCAGCAGCGGGTTTCACAGTGGCAGCGCCAGCGAAAAAGAGTCCGCGTGTAATAATCTTCCGGGCTCCGAGATGTTCTGACGAGGAATTACTGGACAAGATCGTTGCACAAAATGAAGTACCGCTTCGAGACAGGGAAAGCTTCAGGCAACAGATTAAAGTTGCGTTCAAAACAGGCGACAAAGAGAGGGACTCCTGCAACGTTATTCTGGAGGTCTCCAACAAGGTCAGAGAGCACCTTAACAAACGAGAGCGTATATTTATAGAATTCGCTAGTTGCTATTTTCAGGATTACGTAGCGGCAACCCGCTGCTACAAATGCCAGAGCTATGGACATACATCAAAGTACTGCAGGAGCGAGAAGGACATCTGTGGGCACTGTGCCTCCCAGGGACACAGTTTCAAGGACTGCCCCAAGAAGAAGGCCGAACCAGTATGCTCCAACTGCAAGAGAGTGGGCAAGCCACACAACCACTGGGTAACAGATAGAGAGTGTCCCGCATATATCAGTGCAATAAACCAGGTCATTGCACGAATTGACTATGGCCGATAGACCCAACATAATACACACTCAGAAGATCAGAGTGGCCCAGCTTAATATGCGCAGGTCCCAAGCAGTGTCGCTCGAAGCCGCCAAGTTGATGGACGAAAAGCAATTTGATGTACTCATGATGCAAGAGCCCTACAACATCAAGGGGAAATTCATAGGATTCGGAAGTCGAGTCCTACAATGTCATGGCGGAAAACCAGGAGAACAGGTTTATTCAGGGATCATCGTGAAGAATCCATCGCTTTCAGTACTAAAGCTCGCTTACCTGAGCAACGACCACTGCACGTGTGTAGAGATCACCGGAGACACAGGTAACGTTTATCTCGCTTCTATATACTTCCAGTGTTCCCAGGACATCGAGCCGTACATCGAAATGGTGAAGAGAATCGTGAGGACATTACCATCGGAGAAACTGATAATCGCAGCTGACGTAAACGCCAAATCGGCGCTATGGTACAGCCACGGAGCAGATGAGCGAGGAGAAAAGCTCGAGGAGGCTATAGCTCAGCTTAACCTATACGCCATGAACGAACCAGGCAATCCACCTACCTTCCGCTCTCAACAGGGCTGCTCGAATATTGACGTAACCCTCACCTCCGATGCTGCGGTTCGAATAATAAGGAATTGGAAGGTCAGAGAGGGATGGACAACGAGCGACCACAATATCATCACCTACAGCATACACACCAGTGGAACCCACGATACTACAGAACAGTTACCACGTTTCAAGACCACCAACGTAGACTGGGACAGATTTAATAAAGCTCTCGAAAGGAACGTTAGCAGAACGCTGCTCCCACGAGAGACCGAGGACAGAGCACAAGTGGAGAATCTCACAAACACTATCAGCCGATGTATAATAAATACCTGTGAAACGACACTGCAAACCAGGAAAAGACGCTGCAAATCTGTTCCCTGGTGGACCGAGAAGCTTACACACCTAAAGAAGCGCACGTACAAAACCAGGAAGGCTTACCAACTCGAGCGAGACCTTACCGCCAGACAGGAAAAACAACAGTTATATAGAAGAATCAGAAGAGAGTACACAGCGGAAATCCACAGAGCCAAAAATAGCAGCTGGCAGGCCTTCGTCACGAAGGACGGTAACAGGAACCCCTGGGGGATTACTTACCGGCTATGCACGAAAAAGGTCACTCCAGAACAGGCACTTTCCACTTACACGGTTACGGCACAATCCCAACCGACAACTTGGAAACAATCCGCCACAGAATTACTTAACGCACTGGTACCTGACGACACACGCGACATAACTGACGTTCAGATAGACAGACGAGCCAACTCCATTACACCGCCGAATACCGAGAACGCACCCGAATTCACGGGCGACGAGGTCTATAAGACGATTTTCAGCCTCAGAAACGGAAAAGCCCCAGGTCTGGACCGCATTGAGGTCGAAGTTGCGAAAGCGGCGTACGGAACGCTCCACGACCATTACCTAGAACTGTTCAACAGCTGCCTGAGAAATGGGGTTTTCCCCAGTGCCTGGAAGCTGGGCTCCATCCGAGCCCTACTGAAAAGCGCTGACAAGGACGATTCCCTTACGAGCTCATATAGACCTATATGCCTCTTGCCGGTAATTGGAAAGTGCTTGGAAAAACTAATAGTACTTAGACTGCGACCACTACTCAACGACCCACAATTCACATCACCACAACAATATGGATTCAAGGAGGGCAAATCCACGACAGATGCCATAATCAGAATGCGGACACTGGTGCAGAACACACAACATAAGTACGCTCTTGGAATTCTCTTCGA
>CAKAJI010001111.1:30000-51883 GCA_916610255.1 Lasioglossum lativentre
GCGATACCTAAGCGACTCGCCGGAAGTTAACTCGGTAAATACGCGTCCGAGAGAACTGGCGTCACGACACACGGTTTCGTATGCACAGTTTACCACGAATATAACGTTTAAAATCATCTAGGAACGATAGGAAAAAAGTTTACTCTTACCGCGAACCGTCTAACCGACACGGCGCGGTACTTAGCAATTTTATCGTTCCAGCGATACCTAAGCGACTCGCCGGAAGTTAACTCGGTAAATACGCGTCCGAGAGAACTGGCGTCACGACACACGGTTTCGTATGCACAGTTTACCACGAATATAACGTTTAAAATCATCTAGGAACGATAGGAAAAAAGTTTACTCTTACCGCGAACCGTCTAACCGACACGGCGCGGTACTTAGCAATTTTATCGTTCCAGCGATACCTAAGCGACTCGCCGGAAGTTAACTCGGTAAATACGCGTCCGAGAGAACTGGCGTCACGACACACGGTTTCGTATGCACAGTTTACCACGAATATAACGTTTAAAATCATCTAGGAACGATAGGAAAAAAGTTTACTCTTACCGCGAACCGTCTAACCGACACGGCGCGGTACTTAGCAATTTTATCGTTCCAGCGATACCTAAGCGACTCGCCGGAAGTTAACTCGGTAAATACGCGTCCGAGAGAACTGGCGTCACGACACACGGTTTCGTATGCACAGTTTACCACGAATATAACGTTTAAAATCATCTAGGAACGATAGGAAAAAAGTTTACTCTTACCGCGAACCGTCTAACCGACACGGCGCGGTACTTAGCAATTTTATCGTTCCAGCGATACCTAAGCGACTCGCCGGAAGTTAACTCGGTAAATACGCGTCCGAGAGAACTGGCGTCACGACACACGGTTTCGTATGCACAGTTTACCACGAATATAACGTTTAAAATCATCTAGGAACGATAGGAAAAAAGTTTACTCTTACCGCGAACCGTCTAACCGACACGGCGCGGTACTTAGCAATTTTATCGTTCCAGCGATACCTAAGCGACTCGCCGGAAGTTAACTCGGTAAATACGCGTCCGAGAGAACTGGCGTCACGACACACGGTTTCGTATGCACAGTTTACCACGAATATAACGTTTAAAATCATCTAGGAACGATAGGAAAAAAGTTTACTCTTACCGCGAACCGTCTAACCGACACGGCGCGGTACTTAGCAATTTTATCGTTCCAGCGATACCTAAGCGACTCGCCGGAAGTTAACTCGGTAAATACGCGTCCGAGAGAACTGGCGTCACGACACACGGTTTCGTATGCACAGTTTACCACGAATATAACGTTTAAAATCATCTAGGAACGATAGGAAAAAAGTTTACTCTTACCGCGAACCGTCTAACCGACACGGCGCGGTACTTAGCAATTTTATCGTTCCAGCGATACCTAAGCGACTCGCCGGAAGTTAACTCGGTAAATACGCGTCCGAGAGAACTGGCGTCACGACACACGGTTTCGTATGCACAGTTTACCACGAATATAACGTTTAAAATCATCTAGGAACGATAGGAAAAAAGTTTACTCTTACCGCGAACCGTCTAACCGACACGGCGCGGTACTTAGCAATTTTATCGTTCCAGCGATACCTAAGCGACTCGCCGGAAGTTAACTCGGTAAATACGCGTCCGAGAGAACTGGCGTCACGACACACGGTTTCGTATGCACAGTTTACCACGAATATAACGTTTAAAATCATCTAGGAACGATAGGAAAAAAGTTTACTCTTACCGCGAACCGTCTAACCGACACGGCGCGGTACTTAGCAATTTTATCGTTCCAGCGATACCTAAGCGACTCGCCGGAAGTTAACTCGGTAAATACGCGTCCGAGAGAACTGGCGTCACGACACACGGTTTCGTATGCACAGTTTACCACGAATATAACGTTTAAAATCATCTAGGAACGATAGGAAAAAAGTTTACTCTTACCGCGAACCGTCTAACCGACACGGCGCGGTACTTAGCAATTTTATCGTTCCAGCGATACCTAAGCGACTCGCCGGAAGTTAACTCGGTAAATACGCGTCCGAGAGAACTGGCGTCACGACACACGGTTTCGTATGCACAGTTTACCACGAATATAACGTTTAAAATCATCTAGGAACGATAGGAAAAAAGTTTACTCTTACCGCGAACCGTCTAACCGACACGGCGCGGTACTTAGCAATTTTATCGTTCCAGCGATACCTAAGCGACTCGCCGGAAGTTAACTCGCTTATAACTCGGTAAATACGCGTCCGAGAGAACTGGCGTCACGACACACGGTTTCGTATGCACAGTTTACCACGAATATAACGTTTAAAATCATCTAGGAACGATAGGAAAAAAGTTTACTCTTACCGCGAACCGTCTAACCGACACGGCGCGGTACTTAGCAATTTTATCGTTCCAGCGATACCTAAGCGACTCGCCGGAAGTTAACTCGGTAAATACGCGTCCGAGAGAACTGGCGTCACGACACACGGTTTCGTATGCACAGTTTACCACGAATATAACGTTTAAAATCATCTAGGAACGATAGGAAAAAAGTTTACTCTTACCGCGAACCGTCTAACCGACACGGCGCGGTACTTAGCAATTTTATCGTTCCAGCGATACCTAAGCGACTCGCCGGAAGTTAACTCGGTAAATACGCGTCCGAGAGAACTGGCGTCACGACACACGGTTTCGTATGCACAGTTTACCACGAATATAACGTTTAAAATCATCTAGGAACGATAGGAAAAAAGTTTACTCTTACCGCGAACCGTCTAACCGACACGGCGCGGTACTTAGCAATTTTATCGTTCCAGCGATACCTAAGCGACTCGCCGGAAGTTAACTCGCTTATAACTCGGTAAATACGCGTCCGAGAGAACTGGCGTCACGACACACGGTTTCGTATGCACAGTTTACCACGAATATAACGTTTAAAATCATCTAGGAACGATAGGAAAAAAGTTTACTCTTACCGCGAACCGTCTAACCGACACGGCGCGGTACTTAGCAATTTTATCGTTCCAGCGATACCTAAGCGACTCGCCGGAAGTTAACTCGGTAAATACGCGTCCGAGAGAACTGGCGTCACGACACACGGTTTCGTATGCACAGTTTACCACGAATATAACGTTTAAAATCATCTAGGAACGATAGGAAAAAAGTTTACTCTTACCGCGAACCGTCTAACCGACACGGCGCGGTACTTAGCAATTTTATCGTTCCAGCGATACCTAAGCGACTCGCCGGAAGTTAACTCGGTAAATACGCGTCCGAGAGAACTGGCGTCACGACACACGGTTTCGTATGCACAGTTTACCACGAATATAACGTTTAAAATCATCTAGGAACGATAGGAAAAAAGTTTACTCTTACCGCGAACCGTCTAACCGACACGGCGCGGTACTTAGCAATTTTATCGTTCCAGCGATACCTAAGCGACTCGCCGGAAGTTAACTCGCTTATAACTCGGTAAATACGCGTCCGAGAGAACTGGCGTCACGACACACGGTTTCGTATGCACAGTTTACCACGAATATAACGTTTAAAATCATCTAGGAACGATAGGAAAAAAGTTTACTCTTACCGCGAACCGTCTAACCGACACGGCGCGGTACTTAGCAATTTTATCGTTCCAGCGATACCTAAGCGACTCGCCGGAAGTTAACTCGGTAAATACGCGTCCGAGAGAACTGGCGTCACGACACACGGTTTCGTATGCACAGTTTACCACGAATATAACGTTTAAAATCATCTAGGAACGATAGGAAAAAAGTTTACTCTTACCGCGAACCGTCTAACCGACACGGCGCGGTACTTAGCAATTTTATCGTTCCAGCGATACGAAAGCGACTCGCCGGAAGTTAACTCGGTAAATACGCGTCCGAGAGAACTGGCGTCACGACACACGGTTTCGTATGCACAGTTTACCACGAATATAACGTTTAAAATCATCTAGGAACGATAGGAAAAAAGTTTACTCTTACCGCGAACCGTCTAACCGACACGGCGCGGTACTTAGCAATTTTATCGTTCCAGCGATACCTAAGCGACTCGCCGGAAGTTAACTCGCTTATAACTCGGTAAATACGCGTCCGAGAGAACTGGCGTCACGACACACGGTTTCGTATGCACAGTTTACCACGAATATAACGTTTAAAATCATCTAGGAACGATAGGAAAAAAGTTTACTCTTACCGCGAACCGTCTAACCGACACGGCGCGGTACTTAGCAATTTTATCGTTCCAGCGATACCTAAGCGACTCGCCGGAAGTTAACTCGGTAAATACGCGTCCGAGAGAACTGGTGTCACGACACACGGTTTCGTATGCACAGTTTACCACGAATATATCGTTTAAAATCATCTAGGAACGATAGGAAAAAAGTTTACTCTTACCGCGAACCGTCTAACCGACACGGCGCGGTACTTAGCAATTTTATCGTTCCAGCGATACCTAAGCGACTCGCCGGAAGTTAACTCGGTAAATACGCGTCCGAGAGAACTGGCGTCACGACACACGGTTTCGTATGCACAGTTTACCACGAATATAACGTTTAAAATCATCTAGGAACGATAGGAAAAAAGTTTACTCTTACCGCGAACCGTCTAACCGACACGGCGCGGTACTTAGCAATTTTATCGTTCCAGCGATACCTAAGCGACTCGCCGGAAGTTAACTCGGTAAATACGCGTCCGAGAGAACTGGCGTCACGACACACGGTTTCGTATGCACAGTTTACCACGAATATAACGTTTAAAATCATCTAGGAACGATAGGAAAAAAGTTTACTCTTACCGCGAACCGTCTAACCGACACGGCGCGGTACTTAGCAATTTTATCGTTCCAGCGATACCTAAGCGACTCGCCGGAAGTTAACTCGGTAAATACGCGTCCGAGAGAACTGGCGTCACGACACACGGTTTCGTATGCACAGTTTACCACGAATATAACGTTTAAAATCATCTAGGAACGATAGGAAAAAAGTTTACTCTTACCGCGAACCGTCTAACCGACACGGCGCGGTACTTAGCAATTTTATCGTTCCAGCGATACCTAAGCGACTCGCCGGAAGTTAACTCGGTAAATACGCGTCCGAGAGAACTGGCGTCACGACACACGGTTTCGTATGCACAGTTTACCACGAATATAACGTTTAAAATCATCTAGGAACGATAGGAAAAAAGTTTACTCTTACCGCGAACCGTCTAACCGACACGGCGCGGTACTTAGCAATTTTATCGTTCCAGCGATACCTAAGCGACTCGCCGGAAGTTAACTCGGTAAATACGCGTCCGAGAGAACTGGCGTCACGACACACGGTTTCGTATGCACAGTTTACCACGAATATAACGTTTAAAATCATCTAGGAACGATAGGAAAAAAGTTTACTCTTACCGCGAACCGTCTAACCGACACGGCGCGGTACTTAGCAATTTTATCGTTCCAGCGATACCTAAGCGACTCGCCGGAAGTTAACTCGGTAAATACGCGTCCGAGAGAACTGGCGTCACGACACACGGTTTCGTATGCACAGTTTACCACGAATATAACGTTTAAAATCATCTAGGAACGATAGGAAAAAAGTTTACTCTTACCGCGAACCGTCTAACCGACACGGCGCGGTACTTAGCAATTTTATCGTTCCAGCGATACCTAAGCGACTCGCCGGAAGTTAACTCGGTAAATACGCGTCCGAGAGAACTGGCGTCACGACACACGGTTTCGTATGCACAGTTTACCACGAATATAACGTTTAAAATCATCTAGGAACGATAGGAAAAAAGTTTACTCTTACCGCGAACCGTCTAACCGACACGGCGCGGTACTTAGCAATTTTATCGTTCCAGCGATACCTAAGCGACTCGCCGGAAGTTAACTCGCTTATAACTCGGTAAATACGCGTCCGAGAGAACTGGCGTCACGACACACGGTTTCGTATGCACAGTTTACCACGAATATAACGTTTAAAATCATCTAGGAACGATAGGAAAAAAGTTTACTCTTACCGCGAACCGTCTAACCGACACGGCGCGGTACTTAGCAATTTTATCGTTCCAGCGATACCTAAGCGACTCGCCGGAAGTTAACTCGGTAAATACGCGTCCGAGAGAACTGGCGTCACGACACACGGTTTCGTATGCACAGTTTACCACGAATATAACGTTTAAAATCATCTAGGAACGATAGGAAAAAAGTTTACTCTTACCGCGAACCGTCTAACCGACACGGCGCGGTACTTAGCAATTTTATCGTTCCAGCGATACCTAAGCGACTCGCCGGAAGTTAACTCGGTAAATACGCGTCCGAGAGAACTGGCGTCACGACACACGGTTTCGTATGCACAGTTTACCACGAATATAACGTTTAAAATCATCTAGGAACGATAGGAAAAAAGTTTACTCTTACCGCGAACCGTCTAACCGACACGGCGCGGTACTTAGCAATTTTATCGTTCCAGCGATACCTAAGCGACTCGCCGGAAGTTAACTCGGTAAATACGCGTCCGAGAGAACTGGCGTCACGACACACGGTTTCGTATGCACAGTTTACCACGAATATAACGTTTAAAATCATCTAGGAACGATAGGAAAAAAGTTTACTCTTACCGCGAACCGTCTAACCGACACGGCGCGGTACTTAGCAATTTTATCGTTCCAGCGATACCTAAGCGACTCGCCGGAAGTTAACTCGGTAAATACGCGTCCGAGAGAACTGGCGTCACGACACACGGTTTCGTATGCACAGTTTACCACGAATATAACGTTTAAAATCATCTAGGAACGATAGGAAAAAAGTTTACTCTTACCGCGAACCGTCTAACCGACACGGCGCGGTACTTAGCAATTTTATCGTTCCAGCGATACCTAAGCGACTCGCCGGAAGTTAACTCGCTTATAACTCGGTAAATACGCGTCCGAGAGAACTGGCGTCACGACACACGGTTTCGTATGCACAGTTTACCACGAATATAACGTTTAAAATCATCTAGGAACGATAGGAAAAAAGTTTACTCTTACCGCGAACCGTCTAACCGACACGGCGCGGTACTTAGCAATTTTATCGTTCCAGCGATACCTAAGCGACTCGCCGGAAGTTAACTCGGTAAATACGCGTCCGAGAGAACTGGCGTCACGACACACGGTTTCGTATGCACAGTTTACCACGAATATATCGTTTAAAATCATCTAGGAACGATAGGAAAAAAGTTTACTCTTACCGCGAACCGTCTAACCGACACGGCGCGGTACTTAGCAATTTTATCGTTCCAGCGATACCTAAGCGACTCGCCGGAAGTTAACTCGGTAAATACGCGTCCGAGAGAACTGGCGTCACGACACACGGTTTCGTATGCACAGTTTACCACGAATATAACGTTTAAAATCATCTAGGAACGATAGGAAAAAAGTTTACTCTTACCGCGAACCGTCTAACCGACACGGCGCGGTACTTAGCAATTTTATCGTTCCAGCGATACCTAAGCGACTCGCCGGAAGTTAACTCGGTAAATACGCGTCCGAGAGAACTGGCGTCACGACACACGGTTTCGTATGCACAGTTTACCACGAATATAACGTTTAAAATCATCTAGGAACGATAGGAAAAAAGTTTACTCTTACCGCGAACCGTCTAACCGACACGGCGCGGTACTTAGCAATTTTATCGTTCCAGCGATACCTAAGCGACTCGCCGGAAGTTAACTCGCTTATAACTCGGTAAATACGCGTCCGAGAGAACTGGCGTCACGACACACGGTTTCGTATGCACAGTTTACCACGAATATAACGTTTAAAATCATCTAGGAACGATAGGAAAAAAGTTTACTCTTACCGCGAACCGTCTAACCGACACGGCGCGGTACTTAGCAATTTTATCGTTCCAGCGATACCTAAGCGACTCGCCGGAAGTTAACTCGGTAAATACGCGTCCGAGAGAACTGGCGTCACGACACACGGTTTCGTATGCACAGTTTACCACGAATATATCGTTTAAAATCATCTAGGAACGATAGTAAAAAAGTTTACTCTTACCGCGAACCGTCTAACCGACACGGCGCGGTACTTAGCAATTTTATCGTTCCAGCGATACCTAAGCGACTCGCCGGAAGTTAACTCGGTAAATACGCGTCCGAGAGAACTGGCGTCACGACACACGGTTTCGTATGCACAGTTTACCACGAATATAACGTTTAAAATCATCTAGGAACGATAGGAAAAAAGTTTACTCTTACCGCGAACCGTCTAACCGACACGGCGCGGTACTTAGCAATTTTATCGTTCCAGCGATACCTAAGCGACTCGCCGGAAGTTAACTCGGTAAATACGCGTCCGAGAGAACTGGCGTCACGACACACGGTTTCGTATGCACAGTTTACCACGAATATAACGTTTAAAATCATCTAGGAACGATAGGAAAAAAGTTTACTCTTACCGCGAACCGTCTAACCGACACGGCGCGGTACTTAGCAATTTTATCGTTCCAGCGATACCTAAGCGACTCGCCGGAAGTTAACTCGCTTATAACTCGGTAAATACGCGTCCGAGAGAACTGGCGTCACGACACACGGTTTCGTATGCACAGTTTACCACGAATATAACGTTTAAAATCATCTAGGAACGATAGGAAAAAAGTTTACTCTTACCGCGAACCGTCTAACCGACACGGCGCGGTACTTAGCAATTTTATCGTTCCAGCGATACCTAAGCGACTCGCCGGAAGTTAACTCGCTTATAACTCGGTAAATACGCGTCCGAGAGAACTGGCGTCACGACACACGGTTTCGTATGCACAGTTTACCACGAATATAACGTTTAAAATCATCTAGGAACGATAGGAAAAAAGTTTACTCTTACCGTGAACCGTCTAACCGACACGGCGCGGTACTTAGCAATTTTATCGTTCCAGCGATACCTAAGCGACTCGCCGGAAGTTAACTCGGTAAATACGCGTCCGAGAGAACTGGCGTCACGACACACGGTTTCGTATGCACAGTTTACCACGAATATAACGTTTAAAATCATCTAGGAACGATAGGAAAAAAGTTTACTCTTACCGCGAACCGTCTAACCGACACGGCGCGGTACTTAGCAATTTTATCGTTCCAGCGATACCTAAGCGACTCGCCGGAAGTTAACTCGGTAAATACGCGTCCGAGAGAACTGGCGTCACGACACACGGTTTCGTATGCACAGTTTACCACGAATATAACGTTTAAAATCATCTAGGAACGATAGGAAAAAAGTTTACTCTTACCGCGAACCGTCTAACCGACACGGCGCGGTACTTAGCAATTTTATCGTTCCAGCGATACCTAAGCGACTCGCCGGAAGTTAACTCGCTTATAACTCGGTAAATACGCGTCCGAGAGAACTGGCGTCACGACACACGGTTTCGTATGCACAGTTTACCACGAATATAACGTTTAAAATCATCTAGGAACGATAGGAAAAAAGTTTACTCTTACCGCGAACCGTCTAACCGACACGGCGCGGTACTTAGCAATTTTATCGTTCCAGCGATACCTAAGCGACTCGCCGGAAGTTAACTCGGTAAATACGCGTCCGAGAGAACTGGCGTCACGACACACGGTTTCGTATGCACAGTTTACCACGAATATAACGTTTAAAATCATCTAGGAACGATAGGAAAAAAGTTTACTCTTACCGCGAACCGTCTAACCGACACGGCGCGGTACTTAGCAATTTTATCGTTCCAGCGATACCTAAGCGACTCGCCGGAAGTTAACTCGGTAAATACGCGTCCGAGAGAACTGGCGTCACGACACACGGTTTCGTATGCACAGTTTACCACGAATATAACGTTTAAAATCATCTAGGAACGATAGGAAAAAAGTTTACTCTTACCGCGAACCGTCTAACCGACACGGCGCGGTACTTAGCAATTTTATCGTTCCAGCGATACCTAAGCGACTCGCCGGAAGTTAACTCGGTAAATACGCGTCCGAGAGAACTGGCGTCACGACACACGGTTTCGTATGCACAGTTTACCACGAATATAACGTTTAAAATCATCTAGGAACGATAGGAAAAAAGTTTACTCTTACCGCGAACCGTCTAACCGACACGGCGCGGTACTTAGCAATTTTATCGTTCCAGCGATACCTAAGCGACTCGCCGGAAGTTAACTCGGTAAATACGCGTCCGAGAGAACTGGCGTCACGACACACGGTTTCGTATGCACAGTTTACCACGAATATAACGTTTAAAATCATCTAGGAACGATAGGAAAAAAGTTTACTCTTACCGCGAACCGTCTAACCGACACGGCGCGGTACTTAGCAATTTTATCGTTCCAGCGATACCTAAGCGACTCGCCGGAAGTTAACTCGCTTATAACTCGGTAAATACGCGTCCGAGAGAACTGGCGTCACGACACACGGTTTCGTATGCACAGTTTACCACGAATATAACGTTTAAAATCATCTAGGAACGATAGGAAAAAAGTTTACTCTTACCGCGAACCGTCTAACCGACACGGCGCGGTACTTAGCAATTTTATCGTTCCAGCGATACCTAAGCGACTCGCCGGAAGTTAACTCGGTAAATACGCGTCCGAGAGAACTGGCGTCACGACACACGGTTTCGTATGCACAGTTTACCACGAATATAACGTTTAAAATCATCTAGGAACGATAGGAAAAAAGTTTACTCTTACCGCGAACCGTCTAACCGACACGGCGCGGTACTTAGCAATTTTATCGTTCCAGCGATACCTAAGCGACTCGCCGGAAGTTAACTCGGTAAATACGCGTCCGAGAGAACTGGCGTCACGACACACGGTTTCGTATGCACAGTTTACCACGAATATAACGTTTAAAATCATCTAGGAACGATAGGAAAAAAGTTTACTCTTACCGCGAACCGTCTAACCGACACGGCGCGGTACTTAGCAATTTTATCGTTCCAGCGATACCTAAGCGACTCGCCGGAAGTTAACTCGGTAAATACGCGTCCGAGAGAACTGGCGTCACGACACACGGTTTCGTATGCACAGTTTACCACGAATATAACGTTTAAAATCATCTAGGAACGATAGGAAAAAAGTTTACTCTTACCGCGAACCGTCTAACCGACACGGCGCGGTACTTAGCAATTTTATCGTTCCAGCGATACCTAAGCGACTCGCCGGAAGTTAACTCGGTAAATACGCGTCCGAGAGAACTGGCGTCACGACACACGGTTTCGTATGCACAGTTTACCACGAATATAACGTTTAAAATCATCTAGGAACGATAGGAAAAAAGTTTACTCTTACCGCGAACCGTCTAACCGACACGGCGCGGTACTTAGCAATTTTATCGTTCCAGCGATACCTAAGCGACTCGCCGGAAGTTAACTCGGTAAATACGCGTCCGAGAGAACTGGCGTCACGACACACGGTTTCGTATGCACAGTTTACCACGAATATAACGTTTAAAATCATCTAGGAACGATAGGAAAAAAGTTTACTCTTACCGCGAACCGTCTAACCGACACGGCGCGGTACTTAGCAATTTTATCGTTCCAGCGATACCTAAGCGACTCGCCGGAAGTTAACTCGGTAAATACGCGTCCGAGAGAACTGGCGTCACGACACACGGTTTCGTATGCACAGTTTACCACGAATATAACGTTTAAAATCATCTAGGAACGATAGGAAAAAAGTTTACTCTTACCGCGAACCGTCTAACCGACACGGCGCGGTACTTAGCAATTTTATCGTTCCAGCGATACCTAAGCGACTCGCCGGAAGTTAACTCGGTAAATACGCGTCCGAGAGAACTGGCGTCACGACACACGGTTTCGTATGCACAGTTTACCACGAATATAACGTTTAAAATCATCTAGGAACGATAGGAAAAAAGTTTACTCTTACCGCGAACCGTCTAACCGACACGGCGCGGTACTTAGCAATTTTATCGTTCCAGCGATACCTAAGCGACTCGCCGGAAGTTAACTCGGTAAATACGCGTCCGAGAGAACTGGCGTCACGACACACGGTTTCGTATGCACAGTTTACCACGAATATAACGTTTAAAATCATCTAGGAACGATAGGAAAAAAGTTTACTCTTACCGCGAACCGTCTAACCGACACGGCGCGGTACTTAGCAATTTTATCGTTCCAGCGATACCTAAGCGACTCGCCGGAAGTTAACTCGGTAAATACGCGTCCGAGAGAACTGGCGTCACGACACACGGTTTCGTATGCACAGTTTACCACGAATATAACGTTTAAAATCATCTAGGAACGATAGGAAAAAAGTTTACTCTTACCGCGAACCGTCTAACCGACACGGCGCGGTACTTAGCAATTTTATCGTTCCAGCGATACCTAAGCGACTCGCCGGAAGTTAACTCGGTAAATACGCGTCCGAGAGAACTGGCGTCACGACACACGGTTTCGTATGCACAGTTTACCACGAATATAACGTTTAAAATCATCTAGGAACGATAGGAAAAAAGTTTACTCTTACCGCGAACCGTCTAACCGACACGGCGCGGTACTTAGCAATTTTATCGTTCCAGCGATACCTAAGCGACTCGCCGGAAGTTAACTCGGTAAATACGCGTCCGAGAGAACTGGCGTCACGACACACGGTTTCGTATGCACAGTTTACCACGAATATAACGTTTAAAATCATCTAGGAACGATAGGAAAAAAGTTTACTCTTACCGCGAACCGTCTAACCGACACGGCGCGGTACTTAGCAATTTTATCGTTCCAGCGATACCTAAGCGACTCGCCGGAAGTTAACTCGGTAAATACGCGTCCGAGAGAACTGGCGTCACGACACACGGTTTCGTATGCACAGTTTACCACGAATATAACGTTTAAAATCATCTAGGAACGATAGGAAAAAAGTTTACTCTTACCGCGAACCGTCTAACCGACACGGCGCGGTACTTAGCAATTTTATCGTTCCAGCGATACCTAAGCGACTCGCCGGAAGTTAACTCGGTAAATACGCGTCCGAGAGAACTGGCGTCACGACACACGGTTTCGTATGCACAGTTTACCACGAATATAACGTTTAAAATCATCTAGGAACGATAGGAAAAAAGTTTACTCTTACCGCGAACCGTCTAACCGACACGGCGCGGTACTTAGCAATTTTATCGTTCCAGCGATACCTAAGCGACTCGCCGGAAGTTAACTCGGTAAATACGCGTCCGAGAGAACTGGCTCGTCACGACACACGGTTTCGTATGCACAGTTTACCACGAATATAACGTTTAAAATCATCTAGGAACGATAGGAAAAAAGTTTACTCTTACCGCGAACCGTCTAACCGACACGGCGCGGTACTTAGCAATTTTATCGTTCCAGCGATACCTAAGCGACTCGCCGGAAGTTAACTCGGTAAATACGCGTCCGAGAGAACTGGCGTCACGACACACGGTTTCGTATGCACAGTTTACCACGAATATAACGTTTAAAATCATCTAGGAACGATAGGAAAAAAGTTTACTCTTACCGCGAACCGTCTAACCGACACGGCGCGGTACTTAGCAATTTTATCGTTCCAGCGATACCTAAGCGACTCGCCGGAAGTTAACTCGGTAAATACGCGTCCGAGAGAACTGGCGTCACGACACACGGTTTCGTATGCACAGTTTACCACGAATATAACGTTTAAAATCATCTAGGAACGATAGGAAAAAAGTTTACTCTTACCGCGAACCGTCTAACCGACACGGCGCGGTACTTAGCAATTTTATCGTTCCAGCGATACCTAAGCGACTCGCCGGAAGTTAACTCGGTAAATACGCGTCCGAGAGAACTGGCGTCACGACACACGGTTTCGTATGCACAGTTTACCACGAATATAACGTTTAAAATCATCTAGGAACGATAGGAAAAAAGTTTACTCTTACCGCGAACCGTCTAACCGACACGGCGCGGTACTTAGCAATTTTATCGTTCCAGCGATACCTAAGCGACTCGCCGGAAGTTAACTCGGTAAATACGCGTCCGAGAGAACTGGCGTCACGACACACGGTTTCGTATGCACAGTTTACCACGAATATAACGTTTAAAATCATCTAGGAACGATAGGAAAAAAGTTTACTCTTACCGCGAACCGTCTAACCGACACGGCGCGGTACTTAGCAATTTTATCGTTCCAGCGATACCTAAGCGACTCGCCGGAAGTTAACTCGGTAAATACGCGTCCGAGAGAACTGGCGTCACGACACACGGTTTCGTATGCACAGTTTACCACGAATATAACGTTTAAAATCATCTAGGAACGATAGGAAAAAAGTTTACTCTTACCGCGAACCGTCTAACCGACACGGCGCGGTACTTAGCAATTTTATCGTTCCAGCGATACCTAAGCGACTCGCCGGAAGTTAACTCGGTAAATACGCGTCCGAGAGAACTGGCGTCACGACACACGGTTTCGTATGCACAGTTTACCACGAATATAACGTTTAAAATCATCTAGGAACGATAGGAAAAAAGTTTACTCTTACCGCGAACCGTCTAACCGACACGGCGCGGTACTTAGCAATTTTATCGTTCCAGCGATACCTAAGCGACTCGCCGGAAGTTAACTCGGTAAATACGCGTCCGAGAGAACTGGCGTCACGACACACGGTTTCGTATGCACAGTTTACCACGAATATAACGTTTAAAATCATCTAGGAACGATAGGAAAAAAGTTTACTCTTACCGCGAACCGTCTAACCGACACGGCGCGGTACTTAGCAATTTTATCGTTCCAGCGATACCTAAGCGACTCGCCGGAAGTTAACTCGGTAAATACGCGTCCGAGAGAACTGGCGTCACGACACACGGTTTCGTATGCACAGTTTACCACGAATATAACGTTTAAAATCATCTAGGAACGATAGGAAAAAAGTTTACTCTTACCGCGAACCGTCTAACCGACACGGCGCGGTACTTAGCAATTTTATCGTTCCAGCGATACCTAAGCGACTCGCCGGAAGTTAACTCGGTAAATACGCGTCCGAGAGAACTGGCGTCACGACACACGGTTTCGTATGCACAGTTTACCACGAATATAACGTTTAAAATCATCTAGGAACGATAGGAAAAAAGTTTACTCTTACCGCGAACCGTCTAACCGACACGGCGCGGTACTTAGCAATTTTATCGTTCCAGCGATACCTAAGCGACTCGCCGGAAGTTAACTCGGTAAATACGCGTCCGAGAGAACTGGCGTCACGACACACGGTTTCGTATGCACAGTTTACCACGAATATAACGTTTAAAATCATCTAGGAACGATAGGAAAAAAGTTTACTCTTACCGCGAACCGTCTAACCGACACGGCGCGGTACTTAGCAATTTTATCGTTCCAGCGATACCTAAGCGACTCGCCGGAAGTTAACTCGGTAAATACGCGTCCGAGAGAACTGGCGTCACGACACACGGTTTCGTATGCACAGTTTACCACGAATATAACGTTTAAAATCATCTAGGAACGATAGGAAAAAAGTTTACTCTTACCGCGAACCGTCTAACCGACACGGCGCGGTACTTAGCAATTTTATCGTTCCAGCGATACCTAAGCGACTCGCCGGAAGTTAACTCGGTAAATACGCGTCCGAGAGAACTGGCGTCACGACACACGGTTTCGTATGCACAGTTTACCACGAATATAACGTTTAAAATCATCTAGGAACGATAGGAAAAAAGTTTACTCTTACCGCGAACCGTCTAACCGACACGGCGCGGTACTTAGCAATTTTATCGTTCCAGCGATACCTAAGCGACTCGCCGGAAGTTAACTCGGTAAATACGCGTCCGAGAGAACTGGCGTCACGACACACGGTTTCGTATGCACAGTTTACCACGAATATAACGTTTAAAATCATCTAGGAACGATAGGAAAAAAGTTTACTCTTACCGCGAACCGTCTAACCGACACGGCGCGGTACTTAGCAATTTTATCGTTCCAGCGATACCTAAGCGACTCGCCGGAAGTTAACTCGGTAAATACGCGTCCGAGAGAACTGGCGTCACGACACACGGTTTCGTATGCACAGTTTACCACGAATATAACGTTTAAAATCATCTAGGAACGATAGGAAAAAAGTTTACTCTTACCGCGAACCGTCTAACCGACACGGCGCGGTACTTAGCAATTTTATCGTTCCAGCGATACCTAAGCGACTCGCCGGAAGTTAACTCGGTAAATACGCGTCCGAGAGAACTGGCGTCACGACACACGGTTTCGTATGCACAGTTTACCACGAATATAACGTTTAAAATCATCTAGGAACGATAGGAAAAAAGTTTACTCTTACCGCGAACCGTCTAACCGACACGGCGCGGTACTTAGCAATTTTATCGTTCCAGCGATACCTAAGCGACTCGCCGGAAGTTAACTCGGTAAATACGCGTCCGAGAGAACTGGCGTCACGACACACGGTTTCGTATGCACAGTTTACCACGAATATAACGTTTAAAATCATCTAGGAACGATAGGAAAAAAGTTTACTCTTACCGCGAACCGTCTAACCGACACGGCGCGGTACTTAGCAATTTTATCGTTCCAGCGATACCTAAGCGACTCGCCGGAAGTTAACTCGGTAAATACGCGTCCGAGAGAACTGGCGTCACGACACACGGTTTCGTATGCACAGTTTACCACGAATATAACGTTTAAAATCATCTAGGAACGATAGGAAAAAAGTTTACTCTTACCGCGAACCGTCTAACCGACACGGCGCGGTACTTAGCAATTTTATCGTTCCAGCGATACCTAAGCGACTCGCCGGAAGTTAACTCGGTAAATACGCGTCCGAGAGAACTGGCGTCACGACACACGGTTTCGTATGCACAGTTTACCACGAATATAACGTTTAAAATCATCTAGGAACGATAGGAAAAAAGTTTACTCTTACCGCGAACCGTCTAACCGACACGGCGCGGTACTTAGCAATTTTATCGTTCCAGCGATACCTAAGCGACTCGCCGGAAGTTAACTCGGTAAATACGCGTCCGAGAGAACTGGCGTCACGACACACGGTTTCGTATGCACAGTTTACCACGAATATAACGTTTAAAATCATCTAGGAACGATAGGAAAAAAGTTTACTCTTACCGCGAACCGTCTAACCGACACGGCGCGGTACTTAGCAATTTTATCGTTCCAGCGATACCTAAGCGACTCGCCGGAAGTTAACTCGGTAAATACGCGTCCGAGAGAACTGGCGTCACGACACACGGTTTCGTATGCACAGTTTACCACGAATATAACGTTTAAAATCATCTAGGAACGATAGGAAAAAAGTTTACTCTTACCGCGAACCGTCTAACCGACACGGCGCGGTACTTAGCAATTTTATCGTTCCAGCGATACCTAAGCGACTCGCCGGAAGTTAACTCGGTAAATACGCGTCCGAGAGAACTGGCGTCACGACACACGGTTTCGTATGCACAGTTTACCACGAATATAACGTTTAAAATCATCTAGGAACGATAGGAAAAAAGTTTACTCTTACCGCGAACCGTCTAACCGACACGGCGCGGTACTTAGCAATTTTATCGTTCCAGCGATACCTAAGCGACTCGCCGGAAGTTAACTCGGTAAATACGCGTCCGAGAGAACTGGCGTCACGACACACGGTTTCGTATGCACAGTTTACCACGAATATAACGTTTAAAATCATCTAGGAACGATAGGAAAAAAGTTTACTCTTACCGCGAACCGTCTAACCGACACGGCGCGGTACTTAGCAATTTTATCGTTCCAGCGATACCTAAGCGACTCGCCGGAAGTTAACTCGGTAAATACGCGTCCGAGAGAACTGGCGTCACGACACACGGTTTCGTATGCACAGTTTACCACGAATATAACGTTTAAAATCATCTAGGAACGATAGGAAAAAAGTTTACTCTTACCGCGAACCGTCTAACCGACACGGCGCGGTACTTAGCAATTTTATCGTTCCAGCGATACCTAAGCGACTCGCCGGAAGTTAACTCGGTAAATACGCGTCCGAGAGAACTGGCGTCACGACACACGGTTTCGTATGCACAGTTTACCACGAATATAACGTTTAAAATCATCTAGGAACGATAGGAAAAAAGTTTACTCTTACCGCGAACCGTCTAACCGACACGGCGCGGTACTTAGCAATTTTATCGTTCCAGCGATACCTAAGCGACTCGCCGGAAGTTAACTCGGTAAATACGCGTCCGAGAGAACTGGCGTCACGACACACGGTTTCGTATGCACAGTTTACCACGAATATAACGTTTAAAATCATCTAGGAACGATAGGAAAAAAGTTTACTCTTACCGCGAACCGTCTAACCGACACGGCGCGGTACTTAGCAATTTTATCGTTCCAGCGATACCTAAGCGACTCGCCGGAAGTTAACTCGGTAAATACGCGTCCGAGAGAACTGGCGTCACGACACACGGTTTCGTATGCACAGTTTACCACGAATATAACGTTTAAAATCATCTAGGAACGATAGGAAAAAAGTTTACTCTTACCGCGAACCGTCTAACCGACACGGCGCGGTACTTAGCAATTTTATCGTTCCAGCGATACCTAAGCGACTCGCCGGAAGTTAACTCGGTAAATACGCGTCCGAGAGAACTGGCGTCACGACACACGGTTTCGTATGCACAGTTTACCACGAATATAACGTTTAAAATCATCTAGGAACGATAGGAAAAAAGTTTACTCTTACCGCGAACCGTCTAACCGACACGGCGCGGTACTTAGCAATTTTATCGTTCCAGCGATACCTAAGCGACTCGCCGGAAGTTAACTCGGTAAATACGCGTCCGAGAGAACTGGCGTCACGACACACGGTTTCGTATGCACAGTTTACCACGAATATAACGTTTAAAATCATCTAGGAACGATAGGAAAAAAGTTTACTCTTACCGCGAACCGTCTAACCGACACGGCGCGGTACTTAGCAATTTTATCGTTCCAGCGATACCTAAGCGACTCGCCGGAAGTTAACTCGGTAAATACGCGTCCGAGAGAACTGGCGTCACGACACACGGTTTCGTATGCACAGTTTACCACGAATATAACGTTTAAAATCATCTAGGAACGATAGGAAAAAAGTTTACTCTTACCGCGAACCGTCTAACCGACACGGCGCGGTACTTAGCAATTTTATCGTTCCAGCGATACCTAAGCGACTCGCCGGAAGTTAACTCGGTAAATACGCGTCCGAGAGAACTGGCGTCACGACACACGGTTTCGTATGCACAGTTTACCACGAATATAACGTTTAAAATCATCTAGGAACGATAGGAAAAAAGTTTACTCTTACCGCGAACCGTCTAACCGACACGGCGCGGTACTTAGCAATTTTATCGTTCCAGCGATACCTAAGCGACTCGCCGGAAGTTAACTCGGTAAATACGCGTCCGAGAGAACTGGCGTCACGACACACGGTTTCGTATGCACAGTTTACCACGAATATAACGTTTAAAATCATCTAGGAACGATAGGAAAAAAGTTTACTCTTACCGCGAACCGTCTAACCGACACGGCGCGGTACTTAGCAATTTTATCGTTCCAGCGATACCTAAGCGACTCGCCGGAAGTTAACTCGGTAAATACGCGTCCGAGAGAACTGGCGTCACGACACACGGTTTCGTATGCACAGTTTACCACGAATATAACGTTTAAAATCATCTAGGAACGATAGGAAAAAAGTTTACTCTTACCGCGAACCGTCTAACCGACACGGCGCGGTACTTAGCAATTTTATCGTTCCAGCGATACCTAAGCGACTCGCCGGAAGTTAACTCGGTAAATACGCGTCCGAGAGAACTGGCGTCACGACACACGGTTTCGTATGCACAGTTTACCACGAATATAACGTTTAAAATCATCTAGGAACGATAGGAAAAAAGTTTACTCTTACCGCGAACCGTCTAACCGACACGGCGCGGTACTTAGCAATTTTATCGTTCCAGCGATACCTAAGCGACTCGCCGGAAGTTAACTCGGTAAATACGCGTCCGAGAGAACTGGCGTCACGACACACGGTTTCGTATGCACAGTTTACCACGAATATAACGTTTAAAATCATCTAGGAACGATAGGAAAAAAGTTTACTCTTACCGCGAACCGTCTAACCGACACGGCGCGGTACTTAGCAATTTTATCGTTCCAGCGATACCTAAGCGACTCGCCGGAAGTTAACTCGGTAAATACGCGTCCGAGAGAACTGGCGTCACGACACACGGTTTCGTATGCACAGTTTACCACGAATATAACGTTTAAAATCATCTAGGAACGATAGGAAAAAAGTTTACTCTTACCGCGAACCGTCTAACCGACACGGCGCGGTACTTAGCAATTTTATCGTTCCAGCGATACCTAAGCGACTCGCCGGAAGTTAACTCGGTAAATACGCGTCCGAGAGAACTGGCGTCACGACACACGGTTTCGTATGCACAGTTTACCACGAATATAACGTTTAAAATCATCTAGGAACGATAGGAAAAAAGTTTACTCTTACCGCGAACCGTCTAACCGACACGGCGCGGTACTTAGCAATTTTATCGTTCCAGCGATACCTAAGCGACTCGCCGGAAGTTAACTCGGTAAATACGCGTCCGAGAGAACTGGCGTCACGACACACGGTTTCGTATGCACAGTTTACCACGAATATAACGTTTAAAATCATCTAGGAACGATAGGAAAAAAGTTTACTCTTACCGCGAACCGTCTAACCGACACGGCGCGGGTACTTAGCAATTTTATCGTTCCAGCGATACCTAAGCGACTCGCCGGAAGTTAACTCGGTAAATACGCGTCCGAGAGAACTGGCGTCACGACACACGGTTTCGTATGCACAGTTTACCACGAATATAACGTTTAAAATCATCTAGGAACGATAGGAAAAAAGTTTACTCTTACCGCGAACCGTCTAACCGACACGGCGCGGTACTTAGCAATTTTATCGTTCCAGCGATACCTAAGCGACTCGCCGGAAGTTAACTCGCTATAACTCGGTAAATACGCGTCCGAGAGAACTGGCGTCACGACACACGGTTTCGTATGCACAGTTTACCACGAATATAACGTTTAAAATCATCTAGGAACGATAGGAAAAAAGTTTACTCTTACCGCGAACCGTCTAACCGACACGGCGCGGTACTTAGCAATTTTATCGTTCCAGCGATACCTAAGCGACTCGCCGGAAGGTTAACTCGGTAAATACGCGTCCGAGAGAACTGGCGTCACGACACACGGTTTCGTATGCACAGTTTACCACGAATATAACGTTTAAAATCATCTAGGAACGATAGGAAAAAAGTTTACTCTTACCGCGAACCGTCTAACCGACACGGCGCGGTACTTAGCAATTTTATCGTTCCAGCGATACCTAAGCGACTCGCCGGAAGTTAACTCGGTAAATACGCGTCCGAGAGAACTGGCGTCACGACACACGGTTTCGTATGCACAGTTTACCACGAATATAACGTTTAAAATCATCTAGGAACGATAGGAAAAAAGTTTACTCTTACCGCGAACCGTCTAACCGACACGGCGCGGTACTTAGCAATTTTATCGTTCCAGCGATACCTAAGCGACTCGCCGGAAGTTAACTCGGTAAATACGCGTCCGAGAGAACTGGCGTCACGACACACGGTTTCGTATGCACAGTTTACCACGAATATAACGTTTAAAATCATCTAGGAACGATAGGAAAAAAGTTTACTCTTACCGCGAACCGTCTAACCGACACGGCGCGGTACTTAGCAATTTTATCGTTCCAGCGATACCTAAGCGACTCGCCGGAAGTTAACTCGCTTATAACTCGGTAAATACGCGTCCGAGAGAACTGGCGTCACGACACACGGTTTCGTATGCACAGTTTACCACGAATATAACGTTTAAAATCATCTAGGAACGATAGGAAAAAA
>CAKAJI010001112.1:0-90226 GCA_916610255.1 Lasioglossum lativentre
GTAATATGCAGTGTATCATTGAAAATACATTATAATGTAATGTAATATGCAGTCTATCATTGAAAATACCTTATAATATAACGTAATATGCAGTGTATCATTGAAAATACCTTATAATATAACGTAATATGCAGTGTATCATTGAAAATACCCTATAATATAATGTAATATGCAGTGTATCATTGGAAATACCCTATAATATAATGTAATATGCAGTGTATCATTCAAAATACCTTATAATATAACATAATATGCAGTGTATCATTGAAAATACCCTATAATATAATGTAATATGTAGTGTATCATTGAAAATACCTTATAATATAATTTAATATTTGCAGTCTATCATTGAAAATACCTTATAATATTACGTAATATGCAGTCAATCATTAAAAATACGTGATATTATAACGTAATATGCAGTGTATCATTGAAAATACCTTATAATATAACGTAATATGCAGTGTATCATTGAAAATACCTTATAATATAACGTAATATGCAATGTATCATTGAAAATACCTTATAATATAACGTAATATGCAGTGTATCATTGAAAATACCTTATAATGTAACGTAATATGCAGTGTATCATTGAAAATACATTATAATGTAATGTAATATGCAGTCCATCATTGAAAATATCTTATAATATAACGTAATATGCATTGAATCATTGAAAATAGCTTATAATATAACGTGATATGCAGTCTATCATTGAAAATATCTTATAATATATAGTAATATGCAGTGTATCATTGAAAATACATTATAATGTAATGTAATATGCAGTCTATCATTGAAAATACCTTATAATATAACGTAATATGCAGTGTATCATTGAAAATACCTTATAATATAACGTAATATGCAGTGTATCATTGAAAATACCCTATAATATAATGTAATATGCAGTGTATCATTGGAAATACCCTATAATATAATGTAATATGCAGTGTATCATTGAAAATACCTTATAATATAACATAATATGCAGTGTATCATTGAAAATACCCTATAATATAATGTAATATGTAGTGTATCATTGAAAATACCTTATAATATAATTTAATATTTGCAGTCTATCATTGAAAATACCTTATAATATTACGTAATATGCAGTCAATCATTGAAAATACGTGATAATATAACGTAATATGCAGTGTATCATTGAAAATACCTTATAATATAACGTAATATGCAGTGTATCAATGAAAATACCTTATAATATAACGTAATATGCAGTGTATCATTGAAAATACCTTATAATGTAACGTAATATGCAGTGTATCATTGAAAATACCTTATAATGTAACGTAATATGCAGTCCATCATTGAAAATATCATATAATATATTGTAATATGCAGTCTATCATTGAAAATATCTTATAATATAATTTAATATTTGCAGTGTATCATTGAAAATGCCTTATAATATAACGTAATGTGCAGTATATCATTGAAAATACCTTATAATATAACGTAATATGCAGTGTATCATTGAAAATACCTTATAATGTAACGTAATATGCAGTGTATCAGTGAAAATACCTTATAATATAACGTAATATGCAGTCTATCATTGAAAATGCCTTATAAAATAACGTAATATGCAGTATATCATTGAAAATACCTTATAATATAACGTAATATGCAGTGTATCATTGAAAATACCTTATAATATAACGTAATATGCAGAGTATCATTCAAAATACCTTATAATATAACGTAATATGCAGTGTATCATTGAAAATATCATATAATATATTGTAATATGCAGTCTATCATTGAAAATATCTTATAATATAACGTAATATGCAGTGTATCATTGAAAATACCTTATAATATAATGTAATATGCAGTCAATCATTGAAAATACGTGATAATATAACGTAATATGCAGTGTATCATTGAAAATACCTTATAATATAACGTAATATGCAGTGTATCATTGAAAATATCATATAATATATTGTAATATGCAGTCTGTCATTGAAAATATCTTATAATATAACGTAATATGCAGTGTATCATTGGAAATACCCTATAATATAATGTAATATGCAGTGTATCATTGAAAATACCTTATAATATAACATAATATGCAGTGTATCATTGAAAATACCCTATAATATAATGTAATATGTAGTGTATCATTGAAAATACCTTATAATATAACGTAATATGCAGAATATCATTGAAAATACCATATAATGTAACGTAATAAGCAGTGTATCATTGAAAATATCTTGTAATGTACCGTAATATGCAGAGTATCATTGAAAATGCATTATAATATAACGTAATATGCAGTGTATCATTGAAAATGCCTTATAATATAACGTAATATGCAGTGTATTATTCAAAATACCTTATAATATAACGTGATATGCAGTCTATCATTGAAAATACCATATAGTATAACGTAATATGCAGTGTATCATTGAAAATACCTTATAATGTAACGTAATATGCAGTCCATCATTGAAAATATCATATAATATATTGTAATATGCAGTCTATCATTGAAAATACATTATAATGTAATGTAATATGCAGTCTATCATTGAAAATACCTTATAATATAACGTAATATGCAGTGTATCATTGAAAATACCTTATAATATAACGTAATATGCAGTGTATCATTGAAAATACCCTATAATATAATGTAATATGCAGTGTATCATTGGAAATACCCTATAATATAATGTAATATGCAGTGTATCATTGAAAATACCTTATAATATAACATAATATGCAGTGTATCATTGAAAATACCCTATAATATAATGTAATATGTAGTGTATCATTGAAAATACCTTATAATATAATTTAATATTTGCAGTCTATCATTGAAAATACCTTATAATATTACGTAATATGCAGTCAATCATTGAAAATACGTGATAATATAACGTAATATGCAGTGTATCATTGAAAATACCTTATAATATAACGTAATATGCAGTGTATCAATGAAAATACCTTATAATATAACGTAATATGCAGTGTATCATTGAAAATACCTTATAATGTAACGTAATATGCAGTGTATCATTGAAAATACCTTATAATGTAACGTAATATGCAGTCCATCATTGAAAATATCATATAATATATTGTAATATGCAGTCTATCATTGAAAATATCTTATAATATAATTTAATATTTGCAGTGTATCATTGAAAATGCCTTATAATATAACGTAATGTGCAGTATATCATTGAAAATACCTTATAATATAACGTAATATGCAGTGTATCATTGAAAATACCTTATAATGTAACGTAATATGCAGTGTATCAGTGAAAATACCTTATAATATAACGTAATATGCAGTCTATCATTGAAAATGCCTTATAAAATAACGTAATATGCAGTATATCATTGAAAATACCTTATAATATAACGTAATATGCAGTGTATCATTGAAAATACCTTATAATATAACGTAATATGCAGAGTATCATTCAAAATACCTTATAATATAACGTAATATGCAGTGTATCATTGAAAATATCATATAATATATTGTAATATGCAGTCTATCATTGAAAATATCTTATAATATAACGTAATATGCAGTGTATCATTGAAAATACCTTATAATATAATGTAATATGCAGTCAATCATTGAAAATACGTGATAATATAACGTAATATGCAGTGTATCATTGAAAATACCTTATAATATAACGTAATATGCAGTGTATCATTGAAAATACCTTATAATATAACGTAATATGCAGTGTATCAATGAAAATACCTTATAATATAACGTAATATGCAGTCCATCATTGAAAATATCATATAATATATTGTAATATGCAGTCTGTCATTGAAAATATCTTATAATATAACGTAATATGCAGTGTATCATTGAAAATACCTTATAATATAATGTAATATTTGCAGTCAATCATTGAAAATACCTTATAATATTACGTAATATGCAGTCAATCATTGACAGTACCTTATAATGAAACGTAATATGCAGTGTATCATTGAAAATACCTTATAATATAACGTAATATGCAGTGTATCATTGAAAATACCCTATAATATAATGTAATATGTAGTGTATCATTGAAAATACCTTATAATATAACGTAATATGCAGTGTATCATTGAAAATACCTCATAATATAACGTAATATGCACTGTATCATAGAAAATACCATCTAATATAATGTAATATGCAGTCTATCATTGATAATACCTCATAATATAACGTAATATGCAGAGTATCATTGAAAATACCTTATAATATAACGTAATATGCAGTGTATCATTGAAAATGCCTTATAATATAACGTAATATGCAGTGTATTATTCAAAATACCTTATAATATAACGTGATATGCAGTCAATCATTGAAAATACGTGATAATATAACGTAATATGCAGTCTATCATTGAAAATGCCTTATAATATAACGTAATATGCAGTATATCATTGAAAATACCTTATAATATAACGTAATATGCAGTGTATCATTGAAAATACCTTATAATATAACGTAATATGCAGAGTATCATTCAAAATACCTTATAATATAACGTAATATGCAGTGTATCATTGAAAATACCTCATAATATAACGTAATATGCACTGTATCATAGAAAATACCATATAATATAATGTAATATGCAGTCTATCATTGATAATACCTCATAATATAACATAATATGCAGAGTATCATTGAAAATACCTTATAATATAACGTAATATGCAGTGTATCATTGAAAATGACTTATAATATAACGTAATATGCAGTGTATTATTCAAAATACCTTATAATATAACGTGATATGCAGTCTATCATTGAAAATACCATATAGTATAACGTAATATGCATTGTATCATTGAAAATACCTTATAATATTGTCACGTTCTCGTGCATTTTGCACATAACGTGTTTGATTTCTAGCCAAGTAGGCTAGAAACCGTACTTTCGACGCTCCTGCCTCACGCTAGCGCGCTCGCTGAACGCGGTATCCCCACTACTGGACATTGGTGCATAGTGCGTTCTCTCTCGCACTCGCGGCCAGGATAGGAGTAGCGGTGTCTCTCTCGCACGCACGGTTAACGCGGACCCAGAGCGCTCTCGCTCGCACTCGCAGCCGGCATAGGACTCGCGCTATCTCCCTCGCACGCATGGTCAACGTAGGCCCAGGGCGCTCTCGCTCGCACTCGCAGCAGGTATGGGAGAACCGCGTTCTCTATCCGACGCACGGAGGAAAAGCGCTCGGCGCGTTCTCACTTGCACTCGCAGCAGGTATAGGAGTACCGCGTTCTCTATCCGACGCACGGAGGAAAAGCGCTCGGCGCGCTCTCACTTGCACTCGCAGCAGGTATAGGAGTACCGTGTTCTCTATCCGACGCACGGAGGAAAAGCGCTCGGCGCGCTCTCACTTGCACTCGCAGCAGGTATAGGAGTACCGCGTTCTCTCTCCGACGCATGGAGAAATAGCGCTCGGCGCGCTCTCGCTCGCACTCGCAGCAGAGATAGGAGTACCGCGTTCTTTATCCGACGCTCGGGAAAAACGCGCTTGATGTTCTCTCTCTCGCACTCGCAATGGAGATAGGAGTAGAGCGTTCTCCTTCATACGCATGGCTAGTATAGCCTTGTGCGTTCTCTCTCGCGCTTACAACCAGCATAGGTTTAGCGCGCTCCCCGTTGCTCTCGTGTCAAGTAGGTATACTTGAACGTGCCATTTCGCTCGCACTCATTAGTGTGGTATTTCCCTAGAGTTGCAGTTTTTTCCTCATAGATGGGCTGAGAGATAAACTCATCTCTCGCAAGAGAAAATTGCACCATTGCTTGGAGATGAAGAATGTAGGTGGCCGGAGAGATGAACTTTCTCTCGCGAGAGAAAATGTACGGTCACCCGCATAAGACATCTCGGAGTTGCAGTTTTTATCAGAGAAGGGATTTCTCTCTATAAGCACTCCCAGCTTTTGAGAAATCTCCCCCCGGGTGAATCCGGTAACGCCTGAGCGTGTCTCTAGCCCGGCATAATTACAAGATTCACCCTCCGTCCCTAGTGGACCAGTCCTCCCCTGGCATGAACTGCCAACAACCTGCAACCGCTGATCCAGCAAGGAAGAAGAAGAGGACTCGACGAGGAGGGCGCCGATACCACCTCAATCAACTGAAGAAGCTGCAGTTCGCCTGCCAGGAGGCATACTATAACCCCTTCGAGGAGCATCGCCAACCTGCAGCGGAATCGTCTCCACTGCCACAGCCCACCCCATAAGAAACCTCCTTTTCTCTTTTCTGAAGGAGTTTCTTCCCCGCATTTTTATACTCGAGTCATTCCCCCCTTAGTTGTTCAGATATAAATATAGATAAAGATATAGATATAGGTTATTTACTTATACTTACCGTTAACTTCATTTTTTATACTTACCTTGAATTTCGTATTTTTCTTTAATAAATATTGTTATCTTGAAACTATGTAAAAAACCCTTTATTTCACCACTTTTTTCCTTCTCCATCACGATATATAAACGATATCCACCTTGAGAACGGGTTACCGCTCATCCGTTCTCTAGCCTAGTTACAGGTTTCTCAAAAAGAAACCATTAGCACGTAACAATATAATGTAATATTTGCAGTCTATCATTGAAAATACCTTATAATATAATGTAATATTTGCAGTCTATCATTGAAAATACCTTATAATATAACGTAATATGCAGTGTATTATTGAAAATACCTTATAATGTAACGTAATATGCAGAGTATCATTGAAAATGCCTTATAATATATAGTAATATGCAGTGTATCATTGAAAATACCTTATAATGTAACGAATATGCAGTGTATCATTGAAAATACATTATAATGTAATGTAATATGCAGTTTATCATTGAAAATATCTTATAATATAACGTAATATGCACTGAATCATTGAAAATAGCTTATAATATAACGTGATATGCAGTCTATCATTGAAAATATCTTATAATATATAGTAATATGCAGTGTATCATTGAAAATACATTATAATGTAATGTAATATGCAGTGTATCATTGAAAATATCTTATAATATAATGTAATATGCAGTGTATCATTGAAAATATCTTCTAATGTAACGCAATATGCAGAGTATCATTCAAAATACCTTATAATATAACGTAATATGCAGAGTATCATTGAAAATACCTTATAATATAACGTGATATGCAGAATATCATTGAAAATACCTTATAATGTAACGAATATGCAGTGTATCATTGAAAATACATTATGATGTAATGTAATATGCAGTTTATCATTGAAAATATCTTATAATATAACGTAATATGCAGTGAATCATTGAAAATAGCTTATAATATAACGTGATATGCAGTCTATCATTGAAAATATCTTATAATATATAGTAATATGCAGTGTATCATTGAAAATACATTATAATGTAATGTAATATGCAGTGTATCATTGAAAATGCCTTATAATATAACGTAATATGCAGTGTATCATTGAAAATACCTTATAATATAACGTGATATGCAGTCTATCATTGAAAATACCATATAGTATAACGTAATATGCATTGTATCATTGAAAATACCTTATAATATAATGTAATATTTGCAGTCTATCATTGAAAATACCTTATAATATAACGTAATATGCAGTGTATCATTGAAAATACCTTATAATATAACGTAATATGCAGTGTATCATTGAAAATACCTTATAATGTAACGTAATATGCAGTGTATCATTGAAAATACCTTATAATGTAACGTAATATGCAGTCCATCATTGAAAATATCATATAATATATTGTAATATGCAGTCTATCATTGAAAATACCTTATAATATAACGTAATATGCAGTGTATCATTGAAAATACCTCATAATATAACGTAATATGCACTGTATCATAGAAAATACCTTATAATATAATGTAATATGCAGTCTATCATTGATAATACCTCATAATATAACGTAATATGCAGAGTATCATTGAAAATACCTTATAATATAACGTAATATGCAGTGTATCATTGAAAATGCCTTATAATATAACGTAATATGCAGTGTATTATACAAAATACCTTATAATATAACGTGATATGCAGTCTATCATTGAAAATACCATATAGTATAACGTAATATGCATTGTATCATTGAAAATACCTTATAATATAATGTAATATTTGCAGTCTATCATTGAAAATACCTTATAATATAACATAATATGCAGTGTATCATTGAAAATAGCTTATAATATAACGTAATATGCAGCGTATCATTGAAAATACCTTATAAAGTAACGTAATATGCAGTGTATCATTGAAAATACCTTATAATGTAACGTAATATGCAGTCCATCATTGAAAATATCATATAATATATTGTAATATGCAGTCTATCATTGAAAATATCTTATAATATAACGTAATATGCAGTGTATCATTGAAAATACCTTATAATATAATGTAATATTTGCAGTCTATCATTGAAAATACCTTATAATATTACGTAATATGCAGTCAATCATTGAAAATACGTGATATTATAACGTAATATGCAGTCTATCATTGAAAATGCCTTATAATATAACGTAATATGCAGTATATCATTGAAAATACCTTATAATATAACGTAATATACAGTGTATCATTGAAAATACCTTATAATATAACGTAATATGCAGTGTATTATAGAAAATACCTTATAATGTAACGTAATATGCAGAGTATCATTGAAAATGCCTTATAATATAACGTAATATGCAGTGTATCATTGAAAATGCCTTATAATATATAGTAATATGCAGTGTATCATTGAAAATACCTTATAATGTAACGAATATGCAGTGTATCATTGAAAATAGCTTATAATATAGCGTAATATGCAGCGTATCATTGAAAATACCTTATAATGTAACGTAATATGCAGTATATCATTGAAAATACCTTATAATATAACGTAATATGCAGTGTATCATTGAAGATACCTTATAATGTAACGTAATATGCAGAGTATCATTGAAAATGCCTTATAATATAACGTAATATGCAGTGTATCATTGAAAATGCCTTATAAAATATGGTAATATGCAGTCTATCATTAAAAATATCTTATAATATAACGTAATATGCAGTGTATCATTGAAAATACCTTATAATATAATGTAATATGCAGTGTATTATTGAAAATACCTTATAATGTAACGTAATATGCAATGTATCATTGAAAATACCTTATAATATAACGTAATATGCAGTGTATCATTGAAAATACCTTATAATATAACGTAATATGCAGAGTATCATTCAAAATACCTTATAATATAACGTAATATGCAGTGTATCATTGAAAATACCTCATAATATAACGTAATATGCACTGTATCATAGAAAATACCATATAATATAATGTAATATGCAGTCTATCATTGATAATACCTCATAATATAACGTAATATGCAGAGTATCATTGAAAATACCTTATAATATAACGTAATATGCAATGTATCATTGAAAATACCTTATAATATAACGTAATATGCAGTGTATCATTGAAAATACCTTATAATATAACGTAATATGCAGTGTATCATTGAAAATGCCTTATAATATAACGTAATATGCAGTGTATTATTCAAAATACCTTATAATATAACGTGATATGCAGTCAATCATTGAAAATACGTGATAATATAATGTAATATGCAGTCTATCATTGAAAATGCCTTATAATATAACGTAATATGCAGTATATCATTGAAAATACCTTATAATATAACGTAATATGCAGTGTATCATTGAAAATACCTTATAATATAACGTAATATGCAGTGTATCATTGAAAATGACTTATAATATAACGTAATATGCAGTGTATTATTCAAAATACCTTATAATATAACGTGATATGCAGTCTATCATTGAAAATACCATATAGTATAACGTAATATGCATTGTATCATTGAAAATGCCTTATAATATAACGTAATATGCAGTATATCATTGAAAATACCTTATAATATAACGTAATATGCAGTGTATCATTGAAAATACCTTATAATATAACGTAATATGCAGTGTATCATTGAAAATGCCTTATAATATAACGTAATATGCAGTGTATTATTCAAAATACCTTATAATATAACGTAATATGCAGAGTATCATTGAAAATACCTTATAATATAACGTGATATGCAGAATATCATTGAAAATACCTTATAATATAACGTAATATGCAGTGTATCATTGAAAATACCTTATAATATAACGTAATATGCAGTGTATCATTGAAAATGCCTTATAATATATAGTAATATGCAGTGTATCATTGAAAATACCTTATAATGTAACGAATATGCAGTGTATCATTGAAAATACATTATGATGTAATGTAATATGCAGTTTATCATTGAAAATACCTTATAATATAACGTAATATGCAATGTATCATTGAAAATACCTTATAATATAACGTAATATGCAGTGTATCATTGAAAATACCTTATAATATAACGTAATATGCAGTGTATCATTGAAAATGCCTTATAATATAACGTAATATGCAGTATATCATAGAAAATACCTTATAATATAACGTAATATGCAGTGTATCATTGAAAATACCTTATAATATAACGTAATATGCAGTGTATCATTGAAAATGACTTATAATATAACGTAATATGCAGTGTATTATTCAAAATACCTTATAATATAACGTGATATGCAGTCTATCATTGAAAATACCATATAGTATAACGTAATATGCATTGTATCATTGAAAATGCCTTATAATATAACGTAATATGCAGTATATCATTGAAAATACCTTATAATATAACGTAATATGCAGTGTATCATTGAAAATACCTTATAATATAACGTAATATGCAGTGTATCATTGAAAATGCCTTATAATATAACGTAATATGCAGTGTATTATTCAAAATACCTTATAATATAACGTAATATGCAGAGTATCATTGAAAATACCTTATAATATAACGTGATATGCAGTCTATCATTGAAAATACCATATAGTATAACGTAATATGCATTGTATCATTGAAAATACCTTATAATATAATGTAATATTTGCAGTCTATCATTGAAAATACCTTATAATATAACGTAATATGCAGTGTATCATTGAAAATACCTTATAATATAACGTAATATGCAGTGTATCATTGAAAATACCTTATAATGTAACGTAATATGCAGTGTATCATTGAAAATACCTTATAATGTAACGTAATATGCAGTCCATCATTGAAAATATCATATAATATATTGTAATATGCAGTCTATCATTGAAAATACCTTATAATATAACGTAATATGCAGTGTATCATTGAAAATACCTCATAATATAACGTAATATGCACTGTATCATAGAAAATACCTTATAATATAATGTAATATGCAGTCTATCATTGATAATACCTCATAATATAACGTAATATGCAGAGTATCATTGAAAATACCTTATAATATAACGTAATATGCAGTGTATCATTGAAAATACCTTATAATATAAGGTAATATGCAGTGTATTATACAAAATACCTTATAATATAACGTGATATGCAGTCTATCATTGAAAATACCATATAGTATAACGTAATATGCATTGTATCATTGAAAATACCTTATAATATAATGTAATATTTGCAGTCTATCATTGAAAATACCTTATAATATAACGTAATATGCAGTGTATCATTGAAAATAGCTTATAATATAACGTAATATGCAGCGTATCATTGAAAATACCTTATAATGTAACGTAATATGCAGTGTATCATTGAAAATACCTTATAATGTAACGTAATATGCAGTCCATCATTGAAAATATCATATAATATATTGTAATATGCAGTCTATCATTGAAAATATCTTATAATATAACGTAATATGCAGTGTATCATTGAAAATACCTTATAATATAATGTAATATTTGCAGTCTATCATTGAAAATACCTTATAATATTACGTAATATGCAGTCAATCATTGAAAATACGTGATAATATAACGTAATATGCAGTCTATCATTGAAAATGCCTTATAATATAACGTAATATGCAGTATATCATTGAAAATACCTTATAATATAACGTAATATACAGTGTATCATTGAAAATACCTTATAATGTAACGTAATATGCAGAGTATCATTGAAAATGCCTTATAATATAACGTAATATGCAGTGTATCATTGAAAATGCCTTATAAAATATTGTAATATGCAGTCTATCATTAAAAATATCTTATAATATAACGTAATATGCAGTGTATCATTGAAAATACCTTATAATATAACGTAATATGCAGTGTATTATAGAAAATACCTTATAATGTAACGTAATATGCAGAGTATCATTGAAAATGCCTTATAATATAACGTAATATGCAGTGTATCATTGAAAATGCCTTATAATATATAGTAATATGCAGTGTATCATTGAAAATACCTTATAATGTAACGAATATGCAGTGTATCATTGAAAATAGCTTATAATATAACGTAATATGCAGCGTATCATTGAAAATACCTTATAATGTAACGTAATATGCAGTATATCATTGAAAATACCTTATAATATAACGTAGTATGCAGTGTATCATTGAAAATACCTTATAATGTAACGTAATATGCAGAGTATCATTAAAAATATCTTATAATATAACGTAATATGCAGTGTATCATTGAAAATACCTTATAATATAACGTAATATGCAGTGTATCATTGAAAATACCTTATAATGTAACGTAATATGCAGAGTATCATTGAAAATGCCTTATAATATAACGTAATATGCAGTGTATCATTGAAAATGCCTTATAATATATAGTAATATGCAGTGTATCATTGAAAATACATTATAATGTAATGTAATATGCAGTGTATCATTGAAAATATCTTATAATATAATGTAATATGCAGTGTATCATTGAAAATATCTTCTAATGTAACGCAATATGCAGAGTATCATTCAAAATACCTTATAATATAACGTAATATGCAGAGTATCATTGAAAATACCTTATAATGTAACGTAATATGCAGTGTATCATTGAAAATACCTTATAATATAACGTAATATGCAGTCTATCATTGAAAATGCCTTATAAAATAACGTAATATGCAGTATATCATTGAAAATACCTTATAATATAACGTAATATGCAGTGTATCATTGAAAATACCTTATAATATAACGTAATATGCAGAGTATCATTCAAAATACCTTATAATATAACGTAATATGCAGTGTATCATTGAAAATATCATATAATATATTGTAATATGCAGTCTATCATTGAAAATATCTTATAATATAACGTAATATGCAGTGTATCATTGAAAATACCTTATAATATAATGTAATATGCAGTCAATCATTGAAAATACGTGATAATATAACGTAATATGCAGTGTATCATTGAAAATACCTTATAATATAACGTAATATGCAGTGTATCATTGAAAATACCTTATAATATAACGTAATATGCAGTGTATCAATGAAAATACCTTATAATATAACGTAATATGCAGTCCATCATTGAAAATATCATATAATATATTGTAATATGCAGTCTGTCATTGAAAATATCTTATAATATAACGTAATATGCAGTGTATCATTGAAAATACCTTATAATATAATGTAATATTTGCAGTCAATCATTGAAAATACCTTATAATATTACGTAATATGCAGTCAATCATTGACAGTACCTTATAATGAAACGTAATAAGCTGTGTATCATTGAAAATACCTTATAATATAATGTAATATGCAGTGTATCATTGAAAATACCCTATAATATAATGTAATATGTAGTGTATCATTGAAAATACCTTATAATATAACGTAATATGCAGTGTATCATTGAAAATACCTCATAATATAACGTAATATGCACTGTATCATAGAAAATACCATATAATATAATGTAATATGCAGTCTATCATTGATAATACCTCATAATATAACGTAATATGCAGAGTATCATTGAAAATACCTTATAATATAACGTAATATGCAGTGTATCATTGAAAATGCCTTATAATATAACGTAATATGCAGTGTATTATTCAAAATACCTTATAATATAACGTGATATGCAGTCAATCATTGAAAATACGTGATAATATAACGTAATATGCAGTCTATCATTGAAAATGCCTTATAATATAACGTAATATGCAGTATATCATTGAAAATACCTTATAATATAACGTAATATGCAGTGTATCATTGAAAATACCTTATAATATAACGTAATATGCAGAGTATCATTCAAAATACCTTATAATATAACGTAATATGCAGTGTATCATTGAAAATACCTCATAATATAACGTAATATGCACTGTATCATAGAAAATACCATATAATATAATGTAATATGCAGTCTATCATTGATAATACCTCATAATATAACATAATATGCAGAGTATCATTGAAAATACCTTATAATATAACGTAATATGCAGTGTATCATTGAAAATGACTTATAATATAACGTAATATGCAGTGTATTATTCAAAATACCTTATAATATAACGTGATATGCAGTCTATCATTGAAAATACCATATAGTATAACGTAATATGCATTGTATCATTGAAAATACCTTATAATATTGTCACGTTCTCGTGCATTTTGCACATAACGTGTTTGATTTCTAGCCAAGTAGGCTAGAAACCGTACTTTCGACGCTCCTGCCTCACGCTAGCGCGCTCGCTGAACGCGGTATCCCCACTACTGGACATTGGTGCATAGTGCGTTCTCTCTCGCACTCGCGGCCAGGATAGGAGTAGCGGTGTCTCTCTCGCACGCACGGTTAACGCGGACCCAGAGCGCTCTCGCTCGCACTCGCAGCCGGCATAGGACTCGCGCTATCTCCCTCGCACGCATGGTCAACGTAGGCCCAGGGCGCTCTCGCTCGCACTCGCAGCAGGTATGGGAGAACCGCGTTCTCTATCCGACGCACGGAGGAAAAGCGCTCGGCGCGTTCTCACTTGCACTCGCAGCAGGTATAGGAGTACCGCGTTCTCTATCCGACGCACGGAGGAAAAGCGCTCGGCGCGCTCTCACTTGCACTCGCAGCAGGTATAGGAGTACCGTGTTCTCTATCCGACGCACGGAGGAAAAGCGCTCGGCGCGCTCTCACTTGCACTCGCAGCAGGTATAGGAGTACCGCGTTCTCTCTCCGACGCATGGAGAAATAGCGCTCGGCGCGCTCTCGCTCGCACTCGCAGCAGAGATAGGAGTACCGCGTTCTTTATCCGACGCTCGGGAAAAACGCGCTTGATGTTCTCTCTCTCGCACTCGCAACGGAGATAGGAGTAGAGCGTTCTCCTTCATACGCATGGCTAGTATAGCCTTGTGCGTTCTCTCTCGCGCTTGCAACCAGCATAGGTTTAGCGCGCTCCCCGTTGCTCTCGTGTCAAGTAGGTATACTTGAACGTGCCATTTCGCTCGCACTCATTAGTGTGGTATTTCCCTAGAGTTGCAGTTTTTTCCTCATAGATGGGCTGAGAGATAAACTCATCTCTCGCAAGAGAAAATTGCACCATTGCTTGGAGATGAAGAATGTAGGTGGCCGGAGAGATGAACTTTCTCTCGCGAGAGAAAATGTACGGTCACCCGCATAAGACATCTCGGAGTTGCAGTTTTTATCAGAGAAGGGATTTCTCTCTATAAGCACTCCCAGCTTTTGAGAAATCTCCCCCCGGGTGAATCCGGTAACGCCTGAGCGTGTCTCTAGCCCGGCATAATTACAAGATTCACCCTCCGTCCCTAGTGGACCAGTCCTCCCCTGGCATGAACTGCCAACAACCTGCAACCGCTGATCCAGCAAGGAAGAAGAAGAGGACTCGACGAGGAGGGCGCCGATACCACCTCAATCAACTGAAGAAGCTGCAGTTCGCCTGCCAGGAGGCATACTATAACCCCTTCGAGGAGCATCGCCAACCTGCAGCGGAATCGTCGCCACTGCCACAGCCCACCCCATAAGAAACCTCCTTTTCTCTTTTCTGAAGGAGTTTCTTCCCCGCATTTTTATACTCGAGTCATTCCCCCCTTAGTTGTTCAGATATAAATATAGATAAAGATATAGATATAGGTTATTTACTTATACTTACCGTTAACTTCATTTTTTATACTTACCTTGAATTTCGTATTTTTCTTTAATAAATATTGTTATCTTGAAACTATGTAAAAAACCCTTTATTTCACCACTTTTTTCCTTCTCCATCACGATATATAAACGATATCCACCTTGAGAACGGGTTACCGCTCATCCGTTCTCTAGCCTAGTTACAGGTTTCTCAAAAAGAAACCATTAGCACGTAACAGGTGACTTATTTTGGTGACAGCGGTGGGATATCGTGTTTATCGTGGAGAAGACCCCGGTGAAATATAAGGAAAATACCTAGTTTCTTGATATTTTTTTTCAAATTTTTTTTTAAAAATGCCGTTGACACGATCAGGAACTCTTAGTGAGGCGGAATTAGAAATATTATCTGAACAATTAAAAAATAGAGAAAAACGTATTGCAGAACAGGAAACTCATTTTAAAGAAATGCAGAAGAATTTTGAAACATTCATGGAGAATGAAAGAATGTCGATTAGAGAAGAAGAAGCAGATAGATTAGTTGATTTAGGAAGAGCAAATGAATTCCTTAAAAAACAAGTTTTAGATTTAGAGCAAAAGATAAATGATTTCCCTGTTACTACAGAGCCCCAAGTCGCGCCGGTTAAAGTTATAGAGTCACACTCACAGCCTTTTTCTCTCAGGCTTAGAGATATTATTGCTGAAATACCAACATTTAGCGGGACTAACATTTCCACTGATAGATTTTTTCAAGCGTGCCGACGAGCACGAGACGTATTATCACCTTGCCAAGAGGTCGAATTAGTTAAAGCAATAAGGACGAAGATTTTTGGTCGTGCATATTGCATAATAGAAGATGAACAGTTTTTAAATGTCAATAGTTTAATAGATTCTTTACGTACGAAGCTTCTCCCTCAAGAAACTTCGAGTCATTATCGCGGTTTACTCTCTGATATTTTTAGAAAACCTGGAGAACATATTATAGATTATATACAGAGAGTTAAAGATTTAAAAGTATCGATTAAAGATGCGGAACGGCAGGAAGGTCGATCGCCGGATCTTAATATAGATAAATTCACTTTGGAATGCTTCGTTAATGGTTTGCCATCAACAATGGAATTATTATTAAAACATAAAGGTTGTGAAACGTTGACAGACGCCTTTAATAACGCGATAATAATTTCGCATAAAATGGATCAGGAGCTTAAAAGATCGAAGCCACCGGCTTTGTTAAATTCTTCCGCGCCACCGTTTATTCCTAGGAATACTTCGGTGCCTTATAGAAACGATTCAAATCCTCGGAATCCTCAGCAGACTGCTAAAACGTGCAGTTATTGCAGTAGATTCGGTCATAATGCGTCGCAGTGTTTCCGAAATCCACAGAATCGCCCTCCCGCTTCGGGAAACCGCGAAAATTCCTCGCCGACGGATGCCCGGCGAGAGAAATCCCTAGAGCGTCCAACCCTGAGAATCGCGACGAACGAAGAACCTTCCACATAAAAGGAAATTTCGATTCTGTTGTAGAAATAGACCTGGCCCCTCCTATCGGACTTACTGAATTTCTCATTGATACCGGCTCGGAACCGAATCTTATCAAAATGAATCGTGTAAACCTTTTACCTTTTAAAAAAACGAAGATATTGAGACTTAGTGGCATTACTCCCCAAATCGTCGAAACATTAGGATCACTGAACATTCAAATCTCTAATAGGAACCATGAATTCCATGTAGTTCCCAATAATTTCCCTATTCCTTATTCTGCAATCCTAGGATCAGAATTTTTAAGGAAATCTAATGCCACTATCTCATATGAAAATCGTTATTTGTCCCTCGATTCATGTAAGATTCCCTTCTCCGACCCGCTCAAAATTAAAGTTCCGGCTCGTAGCATAACTACGATTCCGGTTTTTGTCAAAAATCCCCAAATAGAAATTGGTTATCTCCCTCGGTTACGCATACAACCGAATATTTACGCAGGAGAATGCGTAGTCAGAAATATAAATGGTCGCGCTTTAATTAAGATCTTTAATTCATCAGACTTAGAGTTTGATGCGGAAGTCCCTTGGTTAAAGCTCGAGGAGATCGAGACTATTAAGGAACCTCTTCAGGAAAACAAAAAAACTTCTAAGGTTCCCTGTTATACAGTAAATTCATCTTCTGAGAGATCCTCCGAGATTCTTAAATTGATTAATATGGAACATTTAAATAATGAGGAGAAGTCACATGTTGAAAAATTGATTGGTAGCAATCATGACATTTTTTATTGTAAAGATGATAAATTAACAGCCACACATTTAACCTCACATCAAATTAATACTTCTGACAATTCACCGGTGAATATTAAACAATATAGATTTCCCCCTATTCATCGCGAAGAAATACACAAGCAGATTACTGAATTATTAGATCAGAAAATAATAGTAAAATCTTCATCTCCGTATAATTCACCTATCTGGATAGTTCCGAAAAAGCCGGATGCCGCCGGAAATAAGAAGTGGAGGATGGTAATTGATTTTCGGCATTTAAATGAGAAAACAATTGGTGACGCGTACCCTCTCCCCAATATAGTTGAAATATTAGATCAGTTGGGTGGAGCTAAGTATTTTAGCGTGTTGGATCTGGCCTCGGGATTTCACCAAATTCCTATGGGAAAATCCGACGCAGATAAAACTGCCTTTTCTTCCCCGTACGGTCATTATCAGTTCACTCGTATGCCTTTCGGTCTTAAAAATGCTCCTGCTACGTTTCAAAAATTGATGGATTCAGTTTTAACCGGTCTACAGGGAGTAGAGATGTTTGTTTATATGGATGATATTGTTTTATATTCGAGTTCATTGCAAGAACATTTAGTTAAATTCAATAAATTAGCTGCACGTTTGAGATCTGCGAATCTTCACCTTCAGCCGGAGAAATGTAAATTTTTATGTAAGGAAGTCAATTATTTAGGTCACGTTATTACAGAAAATGGTATTAAACCAGATCCAGGTAAAATCTCCGCAATTAAGAATTTTCCAAAGCCGCGTACACCTCGAAATATTAAGCAGTTCCTTGGTCTTAGTGGTTATTATAGGCGTTTTATAAGTAATTTTTCTGGCATTACAAAACCGTTAACTTCTCTTTTAAAAAAGGGAACAAAATTCCGTTGGCAAGATGAGCAAGAGAAATCATTTGAAGTATTAAAAGAAGCACTTTGTAAAGAACCGATTCTTCAGTATCCTGATTTTAGTCAACAGTTTATAGTTACTACAGATGCTTCAAATCACGCTATCGGAGGTGTTTTAAGTCAAGGAGAAATCGGGAAAGACCTTCCTATCGCATATGCATCTAGATCGTTAAATTCCGCAGAAATTAATTACTCTACTATTGAGAAAGAGTTACTCGCAATAGTATATTGTACGCAGCATTTCCGTCCTTATTTATATGGAAAAGAATTCCTTCTTGTAACTGATCATCAACCTTTAGTTTGGCTTCATAAAGTAAAAGATCCTACGTCTCGTCTCGTCCGCTGGCGATTAAAACTCGCCGAGTTTGAATATCAAATCAAGTATAAGCCTGGGAGAATAAATCACAACGCGGATGCGCTATCGCGAAATCCGCAAGTATTAGTTACGAACCCCTTCAGAGAGAGAGAGATGGAGGATGATCCATGGGCCGGCTTGGCCGATTTTTTCGGAGATGATGAACTTCCTATCGACTCCGACACTTCATCACCACTGCCTCCGACGGAGGACTACTCACCACTGGAATCTTCGGCATCCCTACCCCGCCACGCCGACAGAAGAGGAGATTCCATAGAAGAGGAGAGACTTCCGGAAGATATTCAACAGCCGTCCCTAGGGTCTCGGCAATTGTTGGATCTTCCAGGAAATTCTGGAGCAATCCCTGAAGCACCCCGAAGTGAGGATTTATCAGAGGAAAATCAACAGCCGTCCCTAGGGTCTCGGCAATTGTTGGATCTTCCGGGAAATTCTGAAACGACCCCCGAAATGCCCCGGAGAAGAGATTTAGCGAGAGATAATCTGCAGCCGCCCCTAGGGACACGGCAGTTGTTTGATCTCTTACGGGATCTCGAAGAACCGTTAGGAGAGCCCCCTGGAAGTTTCCAAGCGCTGGACCCCGTCGAGGAAAGCGAGTTGCCGCCCCTAGGGTCACGACAACCGCCGTACACACAGGCCGGGCCGGTAGACGCCGTTGAGGAAATCCCCGAAGCCCCGAATATTTTGGATGAAGTAAATAACTTCTCCGACGTCCCGTCTCCAGTATCTTCCGGACAGTTATATAGTCCTGAGGTAAGAAGAAGAGGAAGAGGAAGACGACCTACCCTACCAGATCCGGAACCGCCGGATGAGAGCGAGGAGGAAGAGGTAATTTCCGAGGAAGAAGAAGAGGAAGACCATGAAGAGTTAGACTCCGATTGTGAAGAAGATTCCCCCCGCGGAAACATTTCCGATACCAGAGATTGCCTTCATATGAGGAAGGATAATATCGTTTATTTTGTAACGACAGAGGGAGATCCATTTGATGTTGGTGCAAAGCAAATTCAGGATTTTGCAAAGTTTCCCCCTCATAGAAGTTTAATACTTGGAAAAGCAGATACCCGAGCACAAAATAGAAGAGTTTATATTGCTTTACCCGTTGTTAAAAGGTCCCAAGATCCTATTAGTAAGGAAGTTTTAAATAAATGTTTCGAGAGTTTACAGAATATTTTATATGAAGAATCAATTACTTCTTTCTCAATTAGTCGTCCTTCAAAAACAGATAGAGTTAATTGGTTAGCATTACAAACGCAGATAGAAGAGAAATTTTCTCAAACACCGGTACAGGTTACTATTTGTAGAAACCTTGTTAAGATACCTTCAATTTCTCAGAGACGTCGTATTTTAGACGAATTTCATTCAGCTGCACCGGCAGGACACAAAGGTGTTACAAAAACATATAATAAAATTCGACAATATTTTTTCTGGGAGAACATGAAAAAAGATGTTCAGGAATTTATTCAAAATTGCTTAAACTGTCAGCTTAAAAAATTAGTTAGAGTTAAAAATAAACAACCAATGATACTCACAGACACTCCAGGTAGGGCTTTTGATAAAATATCGATAGATATGGTCGGACCATTACCAGTTACCCGTAGACATAATAAATATTTATTAACAATTCAAGATCTTTTAACTAAGTATTCACTTGCAATTCCACTAGCAGATGGATTTTCTACGACCATTGCTAAAGCATTTAAAAATAATTTTCTCTATAAATTCGGAAGTCCGAAATGCATTTTAACCGATCAGGGCCCGAACTTGACAAGTTCTATTATTAAAAAACTTCTAAGGAAATATAAAATTCAACATATTTGTACATCCCCGTATCACCCGCAAACAAATGGCTCTTTAGAGAGAGCTCATCATGTATTTATAGAATATTTAAAGCAGTATATTAATAATAAAACTCAGTGGGACGACTGCATTGATGCAGCTATTTTTGCTTACAATACTAGTATTCATGAGGGAACGAAATTTGCACCACATCATTTGATCTTTGGAGAAATCGCAAGACCGCCGTGTTCTCAAGACATACTGGAAGAAGAGGATGAGGAGACATATGAATCTTATATGATTCAACACATTACTAATCTTCATGATCTTCAGTCACGAGCGAGGAATAACTTAATTGCGGCCAAGGAAAGGTCGAAGTATTATTATGATAAGAAAATACATCCGCAGCAGCTAAAAGTGGGTGACAGTGTTTTTACATTGACATTAAAAAGACGTAAGTTTAGTGATCACTACTCGGGACCATATAGTGTAATAGACATTCTTCCGAACAATAACGTGAAATTATTTATTGACGGAAAAGCAAGAACATTACATATGGATCGGTGTAGAATTTCGAGGATTCCTGCTCGGTAGGATCCTCTTGCAAAAAAATGAAATTCTTCAAATTTCATTTTTTTGTTTCCCTAGGAGGGAGGTGTCACGTTCTCGTGCATTTTGCACATAACGTGTTTGATTTCTAGCCAAGTAGGCTAGAAACCGTACTTTCGACGCTCCTGCCTCACGCTAGCGCGCTCGCTGAACGCGGTATCCCCACTACTGGACATTGGTGCATAGTGCGTTCTCTCTCGCACTCGCGGCCAGGATAGGAGTAGCGGTGTCTCTCTCGCACGCACGGTTAACGCGGACCCAGAGCGCTCTCGCTCGCACTCGCAGCCGGCATAGGACTCGCGCTATCTCCCTCGCACGCATGGTCAACGTAGGCCCAGGGCGCTCTCGCTCGCACTCGCAGCAGGTATGGGAGAACCGCGTTCTCTATCCGACGCACGGAGGAAAAGCGCTCGGCGCGTTCTCACTTGCACTCGCAGCAGGTATAGGAGTACCGCGTTCTCTATCCGACGCACGGAGGAAAAGCGCTCGGCGCGCTCTCACTTGCACTCGCAGCAGGTATAGGAGTACCGTGTTCTCTATCCGACGCACGGAGGAAAAGCGCTCGGCGCGCTCTCACTTGCACTCGCAGCAGGTATAGGAGTACCGCGTTCTCTCTCCGACGCATGGAGAAATAGCGCTCGGCGCGCTCTCGCTCGCACTCGCAGCAGAGATAGGAGTACCGCGTTCTTTATCCGACGCTCGGGAAAAACGCGCTTGATGTTCTCTCTCTCGCACTCGCAATGGAGATAGGAGTAGAGCGTTCTCCTTCATACGCATGGCTAGTATAGCCTTGTGCGTTCTCTCTCGCGCTTGCAACCAGCATAGGTTTAGCGCGCTCCCCGTTGCTCTCGTGTCAAGTAGGTATACTTGAACGTGCCATTTCGCTCGCACTCATTAGTGTGGTATTTCCCTAGAGTTGCAGTTTTTTCCTCATAGATGGGCTGAGAGATAAACTCATCTCTCGCAAGAGAAAATTGCACCATTGCTTGGAGATGAAGAATGTAGGTGGCCGGAGAGATGAACTTTCTCTCGCGAGAGAAAATGTACGGTCACCCGCATAAGACATCTCGGAGTTGCAGTTTTTATCAGAGAAGGGATTTCTCTCTATAAGCACTCCCAGCTTTTGAGAAATCTCCCCCCGGGTGAATCCGGTAACGCCTGAGCGTGTCTCTAGCCCGGCATAATTACAAGATTCACCCTCCGTCCCTAGTGGACCAGTCCTCCCCTGGCATGAACTGCCAACAACCTGCAACCGCTGATCCAGCAAGGAAGAAGAAGAGGACTCGACGAGGAGGGCGCCGATACCACCTCAATCAACTGAAGAAGCTGCAGTTCGCCTGCCAGGAGGCATACTATAACCCCTTCGAGGAGCATCGCCAACCTGCAGCGGAATCGTCTCCACTGCCACAGCCCACCCCATAAGAAACCTCCTTTTCTCTTTTCTGAAGGAGTTTCTTCCCCGCATTTTTATACTCGAGTCATTCCCCCCTTAGTTGTTCAGATATAAATATAGATAAAGATATAGATATAGGTTATTTACTTATACTTACCGTTAACTTCATTTTTTATACTTACCTTGAATTTCGTATTTTTCTTTAATAAATATTGTTATCTTGAAACTATGTAAAAAACCCTTTATTTCACCACTTTTTTCCTTGTCCATCACGATATATAAACGATATCCACCTTGAGAACGGGTTACCGCTCATCCGTTCTCTAGCCTAGTTACAGGTTTCTCAAAAAGAAACCATTAGCACGTAACAATATAATGTAATATTTGCAGTCTATCATTGAAAATACCTTATAATATAATGTAATATTTGCAGTCTATCATTGAAAATACCTTATAATATAACGTAATATGCAGTGTATCATTGAAAATACCTTATAATGTAACGTAATATGCAGAGTATCATTGAAAATGCCTTATAATATATAGTAATATGCAGTGTATCATTGAAAATACCTTATAATGTAACGAATATGCAGTGTATCATTGAAAATACATTATAATGTAATGTAATATGCAGTTTATCATTGAAAATATCTTATAATATAACGTAATATGCACTGAATCATTGAAAATAGCTTATAATATAACGTGATATGCAGTCTATCATTGAAAATATCTTATAATATATAGTAATATGCAGTGTATCATTGAAAATACATTATAATGTAATGTAATATGCAGTGTATCATTGAAAATATCTTATAATATAATGTAATATGCAGTGTATCATTGAAAATATCTTCTAATGTAACGCAATATGCAGAGTATCATTCAAAATACCTTATAATATAACGTAATATGCAGAGTATCATTGAAAATACCTTATAATATAACGTGATATGCAGAATATCATTGAAAATACCTTATAATGTAACGAATATGCAGTGTATCATTGAAAATACATTATGATGTAATGTAATATGCAGTTTATCATTGAAAATATCTTATAATATAACGTAATATGCAGTGAATCATTGAAAATAGCTTATAATATAACGTGATATGCAGTCTATCATTGAAAATATCTTATAATATATAGTAATATGCAGTGTATCATTGAAAATACATTATAATGTAATGTAATATGCAGTGTATCATTGAAAATGCCTTATAATATAACGTAATATGCAGTGTATTATTCAAAATACCTTATAATATAACGTGATATGCAGTCTATCATTGAAAATACCATATAGTATAACGTAATATGCATTGTATCATTGAAAATACCTTATAATATAATGTAATATTTGCAGTCTATCATTGAAAATACCTTATAATATAACGTAATATGCAGTGTATCATTGAAAATACCTTATAATATAACGTAATATTCAGTGTATCATTGAAAATACCTTATAATGTAACGTAATATGCAGTGTATCATTGAAAATACCTTATAATGTAACGTAATATGCAGTCCATCATTGAAAATATCATATAATATATTGTAATATGCAGTCTATCATTGAAAATACCTTATAATATAACGTAATATGCAGTGTATCATTGAAAATACCTCATAATATAACGTAATATGCACTGTATCATAGAAAATACCTTATAATATAATGTAATATGCAGTCTATCATTGATAATACCTCATAATATAACGTAATATGCAGAGTATCATTGAAAATACCTTATAATATAACGTAATATGCAGTGTATCATTGAAAATGCCTTATAATATAACGTAATATGCAGTGTATTATACAAAATACCTTATAATATAACGTGATATGCAGTCTATCATTGAAAATACCATATAGTATAACGTAATATGCATTGTATCATTGAAAATACCTTATAATATAATGTAATATTTGCAGTCTATCATTGAAAATACCTTATAATATAACGTAATATGCAGTGTATCATTGAAAATAGCTTATAATATAACGTAATATGCAGCGTATCATTGAAAATACCTTATAAAGTAACGTAATATGCAGTGTATCATTGAAAATACCTTATAATGTAACGTAATATGCAGTCCATCATTGAAAATATCATATAATATATTGTAATATGCAGTCTATCATTGAAAATATCTTATAATATAACGTAATATGCAGTGTATCATTGAAAATACCTTATAATATAATGTAATATTTGCAGTCTATCATTGAAAATACCTTATAATATTACGTAATATGCAGTCAATCATTGAAAATACCTTATAATATAACGTAATATACAGTGTATCATTGAAAATACCTTATAATATAACGTAATATGCAGTGTATTATAGAAAATACCTTATAATGTAACGTAATATGCAGAGTATCATTGAAAATGCCTTATAATATAACGTAATATGCAGTGTATCATTGAAAATGCCTTATAATATATAGTAATATGCAGTGTATCATTGAAAATACCTTATAATGTAACGAATATGCAGTGTATCATTGAAAATAGCTTATAATATAACGTAATATGCAGCGTATCATTGAAAATACCTTATAATGTAACGTAATATGCAGTATATCATTGAAAATACCTTATAATATAACGTAATATGCAGTGTATCATTGAAGATACCTTATAATGTAACGTAATATGCAGAGTATCATTGAAAATGCCTTATAATATAACGTAATATGCAGTGTATCATTGAAAATGCCTTATAAAATATGGTAATATGCAGTCTATCATTAAAAATATCTTATAATATAACGTAATATGCAGTGTATCATTGAAAATACCTTATAATATAATGTAATATGCAGTGTATTATTGAAAATACCTTATAATGTAACGTAATATGCAATGTATCATTGAAAATACCTTATAATATAACGTAATATGCAGTGTATCATTGAAAATACCTTATAATATAACGTAATATGCAGAGTATCATTCAAAATACCTTATAATATAACGTAATATGCAGTGTATCATTGAAAATACCTTATAATATAACGTAATATGCACTGTATCATAGAAAATACCATATAATATAATGTAATATGCAGTCTATCATTGATAATACCTCATAATATAACGTAATATGCAGAGTATCATTGAAAATACCTTATAATATAACGTAATATGCAATGTATCATTGAAAATACCTTATAATATAACGTAATATGCAGTGTATCATTGAAAATACCTTATAATATAACGTAATATGCAGTGTATCATTGAAAATGCCTTATAATATAACGTAATATGCAGTGTATTATTCAAAATACCTTATAATATAACGTGATATGCAGTCAATCATTGAAAATACGTGATAATATAATGTAATATGCAGTCTATCATTGAAAATGCCTTATAATATAACGTAATATGCAGTATATCATTGAAAATACCTTATAATATAACGTAATATGCAGTGTATCATTGAAAATACCTTATAATATAACGTAATATGCAGTGTATCATTGAAAATGACTTATAATATAACGTAATATGCAGTGTATTATTCAAAATACCTTATAATATAACGTGATATGCAGTCTATCATTGAAAATACCATATAGTATAACGTAATATGCATTGTATCATTGAAAATGCCTTATAATATAACGTAATATGCAGTATATCATTGAAAATACCTTATAATATAACGTAATATGCAGTGTATCATTGAAAATACCTTATAATATAACGTAATATGCAGTGTATCATTGAAAATGCCTTATAATATAACGTAATATGCAGTGTATTATTCAAAATACCTTATAATATAACGTAATATGCAGAGTATCATTGAAAATACCTTATAATATAACGTGATATGCAGAATATCATTGAAAATACCTTATAATATAACGTAATATGCAGTGTATCATTGAAAATACCTTATAATATAACGTAATATGCAGTGTATCATTGAAAATGCCTTATAATATATAGTAATATGCAGTGTATCATTGAAAATACCTTATAATGTAACGAATATGCAGTGTATCATTGAAAATACATTATGATGTAATGTAATATGCAGTTTATCATTGAAAATACCTTATAATATAACGTAATATGCAATGTATCATTGAAAATACCTTATAATATAACGTAATATGCAGTGTATCATTGAAAATACCTTATAATATAACGTAATATGCAGTGTATCATTGAAAATGCCTTATAATATAACGTAATATGCAGTATATCATAGAAAATACCTTATAATATAACGTAATATGCAGTGTATCATTGAAAATACCTTATAATATAACGTAATATGCAGTGTATCATTGAAAATGACTTATAATATAACGTAATATGCAGTGTATTATTCAAAATACCTTATAATATAACGTGATATGCAGTCTATCATTGAAAATACCATATAGTATAACGTAATATGCATTGTATCATTGAAAATGCCTTATAATATAACGTAATATGCAGTATATCATTGAAAATACCTTATAATATAACGTAATATGCAGTGTATCATTGAAAATACCTTATAATATAACGTAATATGCAGTGTATCATTGAAAATGCCTTATAATATAACGTAATATGCAGTGTATTATTCAAAATACCTTATAATATAACGTAATATGCAGAGTATCATTGAAAATACCTTATAATATAACGTGATATGCAGTCTATCATTGAAAATACCATATAGTATAACGTAATATGCATTGTATCATTGAAAATACCTTATAATATAATGTAATATTTGCAGTCTATCATTGAAAATACCTTATAATATAACGTAATATGCAGTGTATCATTGAAAATACCTTATAATATAACGTAATATGCAGTGTATCATTGAAAATACCTTATAATGTAACGTAATATGCAGTGTATCATTGAAAATACCTTATAATGTAACGTAATATGCAGTCCATCATTGAAAATATCATATAATATATTGTAATATGCAGTCTATCATTGAAAATACCTTATAATATAACGTAATATGCAGTGTATCATTGAAAATACCTCATAATATAACGTAATATGCACTGTATCATAGAAAATACCTTATAATATAATGTAATATGCAGTCTATCATTGATAATACCTCATAATATAACGTAATATGCAGAGTATCATTGAAAATACCTTATAATATAACGTAATATGCAGTGTATCATTGAAAATGCCTTATAATATAAGGTAATATGCAGTGTATTATACAAAATACCTTATAATATAACGTGATATGCAGTCTATCATTGAAAATACCATATAGTATAACGTAATATGCATTGTATCATTGAAAATACCTTATAATATAATGTAATATTTGCAGTCTATCATTGAAAATACCTTATAATATAACGTAATATGCAGTGTATCATTGAAAATAGCTTATAATATAACGTAATATGCAGCGTATCATTGAAAATACCTTATAATGTAACGTAATATGCAGTGTATCATTGAAAATACCTTATAATGTAACGTAATATGCAGTCCATCATTGAAAATATCATATAATATATTGTAATATGCAGTCTATCATTGAAAATATCTTATAATATAACGTAATATGCAGTGTATCATTGAAAATACCTTATAATATAATGTAATATTTGCAGTCTATCATTGAAAATACCTTATAATATTACGTAATATGCAGTCAATCATTGAAAATACGTGATAATATAACGTAATATGCAGTCTATCATTGAAAATGCCTTATAATATAACGTAATATGCAGTATATCATTGAAAATACCTTATAATATAACGTAATATGCAGTGTATCATTGAAAATACCTTATAATGTAACGTAATATGCAGTGTATTATAGAAAATACCTTATAATGTAACGTAATATGCAGAGTATCATTGAAAATGCCTTATAATATAACGTAATATGCAGTGTATCATTGAAAATGCCTTATAATATATAGTAATATGCAGTGTATCATTGAAAATACCTTATAATGTAACGAATATGCAGTGTATCATTGAAAATAGCTTATAATATAACGTAATATGCAGCGTATCATTGAAAATACCTTATAATGTAACGTAATATGCAGTATATCATTGAAAATACCTTATAATATAACGTAGTATGCAGTGTATCATTGAAAATACCTTATAATGTAACGTAATATGCAGAGTATCATTAAAAATATCTTATAATATAACGTAATATGCAGTGTATCATTGAAAATACCTTATAATATAACGTAATATGCAGTGTATTATTGAAAATACCTTATAATGTAACGTAATATGCAGAGTATCATTGAAAATGCCTTATAATATAACGTAATATGCAGTGTATCATTGAAAATGCCTTATAATATATAGTAATATGCAGTGTATCATTGAAAATACATTATAATGTAATGTAATATGCAGTGTATCATTGAAAATATCTTATAATATAATGTAATATGCAGTGTATCATTGAAAATATCTTCTAATGTAACGCAATATGCAGAGTATCATTCAAAATACCTTATAATATAACGTAATATGCAGAGTATCATTGAAAATACCTTATAATGTAACGTAATATGCAGTGTATCATTGAAAATACCTTATAATATAACGTAATATGCAGTCTATCATTGAAAATGCCTTATAAAATAACGTAATATGCAGTATATCATTGAAAATACCTTATAATATAACGTAATATGCAGTGTATCATTGAAAATACCTTATAATATAACGTAATATGCAGAGTATCATTCAAAATACCTTATAATATAACGTAATATGCAGTGTATCATTGAAAATATCATATAATATATTGTAATATGCAGTCTATCATTGAAAATATCTTATAATATAACGTAATATGCAGTGTATCATTGAAAATACCTTATAATATAATGTAATATGCAGTCAATCATTGAAAATACGTGATAATATAACGTAATATGCAGTGTATCATTGAAAATACCTTATAATATAACGTAATATGCAGTGTATCATTGAAAATACCTTATAATATAACGTAATATGCAGTGTATCAATGAAAATACCTTATAATATAACGTAATATGCAGTCCATCATTGAAAATATCATATAATATATTGTAATATGCAGTCTGTCATTGAAAATATCTTATAATATAACGTAATATGCAGTGTATCATTGAAAATACCTTATAATATAATGTAATATTTGCAGTCAATCATTGAAAATACCTTATAATATTACGTAATATGCAGTCAATCATTGACAGTACCTTATAATGAAACGTAATAAGCTGTGTATCATTGAAAATACCTTATAATATAATGTAATATGCAGTGTATCATTGAAAATACCCTATAATATAATGTAATATGTAGTGTATCATTGAAAATACCTTATAATATAACGTAATATGCAGTGTATCATTGAAAATACCTCATAATATAACGTAATATGCACTGTATCATAGAAAATACCATATAATATAATGTAATATGCAGTCTATCATTGATAATACCTCATAATATAACGTAATATGCAGAGTATCATTGAAAATACCTTATAATATAACGTAATATGCAGTGTATCATTGAAAATGCCTTATAATATAACGTAATATGCAGTGTATTATTCAAAATACCTTATAATATAACGTGATATGCAGTCAATCATTGAAAATACGTGATAATATAACGTAATATGCAGTCTATCATTGAAAATGCCTTATAATATAACGTAATATGCAGTATATCATTGAAAATACCTTATAATATAACGTAATATGCAGTGTATCATTGAAAATACCTTATAATATAACGTAATATGCAGAGTATCATTCAAAATACCTTATAATATAACGTAATATGCAGTGTATCATTGAAAATACCTCATAATATAACGTAATATGCACTGTATCATAGAAAATACCATATAATATAATGTAATATGCAGTCTATCATTGATAATACCTCATAATATAACGTAATATGCAGAGTATCATTGAAAATACCTTATAATATAACGTAATATGCAGTGTATCATTGAAAATGACTTATAATATAACGTAATATGCAGTGTATTATTCAAAATACCTTATAATATAACGTGATATGCAGTCTATCATTGAAAATACCATATAGTATAACGTAATATGCATTGTATCATTGAAAATACCTTATAATATTGTCACGTTCTCGTGCATTTTGCACATAACGTGTTTGATTTCTAGCCAAGTAGGCTAGAAACCGTACTTTCGACGCTCCTGCCTCACGCTAGCGCGCTCGCTGAACGCGGTATCCCCACTACTGGACATTGGTGCATAGTGCGTTCTCTCTCGCACTCGCGGCCAGGATAGGAGTAGCGGTGTCTCTCTCGCACGCACGGTTAACGCGGACCCAGAGCGCTCTCGCTCGCACTCGCAGCCGGCATAGGACTCGCGCTATCTCCCTCGCACGCATGGTCAACGTAGGCCCAGGGCGCTCTCGCTCGCACTCGCAGCAGGTATGGGAGAACCGCGTTCTCTATCCGACGCACGGAGGAAAAGCGCTCGGCGCGTTCTCACTTGCACTCGCAGCAGGTATAGGAGTACCGCGTTCTCTATCCGACGCACGGAGGAAAAGCGCTCGGCGCGCTCTCACTTGCACTCGCAGCAGGTATAGGAGTACCGTGTTCTCTATCCGACGCACGGAGGAAAAGCGCTCGGCGCGCTCTCACTTGCACTCGCAGCAGGTATAGGAGTACCGCGTTCTCTCTCCGACGCATGGAGAAATAGCGCTCGGCGCGCTCTCGCTCGCACTCGCAGCAGAGATAGGAGTACCGCGTTCTTTATCCGACGCTCGGGAAAAACGCGCTTGATGTTCTCTCTCTCGCACTCGCAATGGAGATAGGAGTAGAGCGTTCTCCTTCATACGCATGGCTAGTATAGCCTTGTGCGTTCTCTCTCGCGCTTGCAACCAGCATAGGTTTAGCGCGCTCCCCGTTGCTCTCGTGTCAAGTAGGTATACTTGAACGTGCCATTTCGCTCGCACTCATTAGTGTGGTATTTCCCTAGAGTTGCAGTTTTTTCCTCATAGATGGGCTGAGAGATAAACTCATCTCTCGCAAGAGAAAATTGCACCATTGCTTGGAGATGAAGAATGTAGGTGGCCGGAGAGATGAACTTTCTCTCGCGAGAGAAAATGTACGGTCACCCGCATAAGACATCTCGGAGTTGCAGTTTTTATCAGAGAAGGGATTTCTCTCTATAAGCACTCCCAGCTTTTGAGAAATCTCCCCCCGGGTGAATCCGGTAACGCCTGAGCGTGTCTCTAGCCCGGCGTAATTACAAGATTCACCCTCCGTCCCTAGTGGACCAGTCCTCCCCTGGCATGAACTGCCAACAACCTGCAACCGCTGATCCAGCAAGGAAGAAGAAGAGGACTCGACGAGGAGGGCGCCGATACCACCTCAATCAACTGAAGAAGCTGCAGTTCGCCTGCCAGGAGGCATACTATAACCCCTTCGAGGAGCATCGCCAACCTGCAGCGGAATCGTCGCCACTGCCACAGCCCACCCCATAAGAAACCTCCTTTTCTCTTTTCTGAAGGAGTTTCTTCCCCGCATTTTTATACTCGAGTCATTCCCCCCTTAGTTGTTCAGATATAAATATAGATAAAGATATAGATATAGGTTATTTACTTATACTTACCGTTAACTTCATTTTTTATACTTACCTTGAATTTCGTATTTTTCTTTAATAAATATTGTTATCTTGAAACTATGTAAAAAACCCTTTATTTCACCACTTTTTTCCTTCTCCATCACGATATATAAACGATATCCACCTTGAGAACGGGTTACCGCTCATCCGTTCTCTAGCCTAGTTACAGGTTTCTCAAAAAGAAACCATTAGCACGTAACAGGTGACTTATTTTGGTGACAGCGGTGGGATATCGTGTTTATCGTGGAGAAGACCCCGGTGAAATATAAGGAAAATACCTAGTTTCTTGATATTTTTTTTCAAATTTTTTTTTAAAAATGCCGTTGACACGATCAGGAACTCTTAGTGAGGCGGAATTAGAAATATTATCTGAACAATTAAAAAATAGAGAAAAACGTATTGCAGAACAGGAAACTCATTTTAAAGAAATGCAGAAGAATTTTGAAACATTCATGGAGAATGAAAGAATGTCGATTAGAGAAGAAGAAGCAGATAGATTAGTTGATTTAGGAAGAGCAAATGAATTCCTTAAAAAACAAGTTTTAGATTTAGAGCAAAAGATAAATGATTTCCCTGTTACTACAGAGCCCCAAGTCGCGCCGGTTAAAGTTATAGAGTCACACTCACAGCCTTTTTCTCTCAGGCTTAGAGATATTATTGCTGAAATACCAACATTTAGCGGGACTAACATTTCCACTGATAGATTTTTTCAAGCGTGCCGACGAGCACGAGACGTATTATCACCTTGCCAAGAGGTCGAATTAGTTAAAGCAATAAGGACGAAGATTTTTGGTCGTGCATATTGCATAATAGAAGATGAACAGTTTTTAAATGTCAATAGTTTAATAGATTCTTTACGTACGAAGCTTCTCCCTCAAGAAACTTCGAGTCATTATCGCGGTTTACTCTCTGATATTTTTAGAAAACCTGGAGAACATATTATAGATTATATACAGAGAGTTAAAGATTTAAAAGTATCGATTAAAGATGCGGAACGGCAGGAAGGTCGATCGCCGGATCTTAATATAGATAAATTCACTTTGGAATGCTTCGTTAATGGTTTGCCATCAACAATGGAATTATTATTAAAACATAAAGGTTGTGAAACGTTGACAGACGCCTTTAATAACGCGATAATAATTTCGCATAAAATGGATCAGGAGCTTAAAAGATCGAAGCCACCGGCTTTGTTAAATTCTTCCGCGCCACCGTTTATTCCTAGGAATACTTCGGTGCCTTATAGAAACGATTCAAATCCTCGGAATCCTCAGCAGACTGCTAAAACGTGCAGTTATTGCAGTAGATTCGGTCATAATGCGTCGCAGTGTTTCCGAAATCCACAGAATCGCCCTCCCGCTTCGGGAAACCGCGAAAATTCCTCGCCGACGGATGCCCGGCGAGAGAAATCCCTAGAGCGTCCAACCCTGAGAATCGCGACGAACGAAGAACCTTCCACATAAAAGGAAATTTCGATTCTGTTGTAGAAATAGACCTGGCCCCTCCTATCGGACTTACTGAATTTCTCATTGATACCGGCTCGGAACCGAATCTTATCAAAATGAATCGTGTAAACCTTTTACCTTTTAAAAAAACGAAGATATTGAGACTTAGTGGCATTACTCCCCAAATCGTCGAAACATTAGGATCACTGAACATTCAAATCTCTAATAGGAACCATGAATTCCATGTAGTTCCCAATAATTTCCCTATTCCTTATTCTGCAATCCTAGGATCAGAATTTTTAAGGAAATCTAATGCCACTATCTCATATGAAAATCGTTATTTGTCCCTCGATTCATGTAAGATTCCCTTCTCCGACCCGCTCAAAATTAAAGTTCCGGCTCGTAGCATAACTACGATTCCGGTTTTTGTCAAAAATCCCCAAATAGAAATTGGTTATCTCCCTCGGTTACGCATACAACCGAATATTTACGCAGGAGAATGCGTAGTCAGAAATATAAATGGTCGCGCTTTAATTAAGATCTTTAATTCATCAGACTTAGAGTTTGATGCGGAAGTCCCTTGGTTAAAGCTCGAGGAGATCGAGACTATTAAGGAACCTCTTCAGGAAAACAAAAAAACTTCTAAGGTTCCCTGTTATACAGTAAATTCATCTTCTGAGAGATCCTCCGAGATTCTTAAATTGATTAATATGGAACATTTAAATAATGAGGAGAAGTCACATGTTGAAAAATTGATTGGTAGCAATCATGACATTTTTTATTGTAAAGATGATAAATTAACAGCCACACATTTAACCTCACATCAAATTAATACTTCTGACAATTCACCGGTGAATATTAAACAATATAGATTTCCCCCTATTCATCGCGAAGAAATACACAAGCAGATTACTGAATTATTAGATCAGAAAATAATAGTAAAATCTTCATCTCCGTATAATTCACCTATCTGGATAGTTCCGAAAAAGCCGGATGCCGCCGGAAATAAGAAGTGGAGGATGGTAATTGATTTTCGGCATTTAAATGAGAAAACAATTGGTGACGCGTACCCTCTCCCCAATATAGTTGAAATATTAGATCAGTTGGGTGGAGCTAAGTATTTTAGCGTGTTGGATCTGGCCTCGGGATTCCACCAAATTCCTATGGGAAAATCCGACGCAGATAAAACTGCCTTTTCTTCCCCGTACGGTCATTATCAGTTCACTCGTATGCCTTTCGGTCTTAAAAATGCTCCTGCTACGTTTCAAAAATTGATGGATTCAGTTTTAACCGGTCTACAGGGAGTAGAGATGTTTGTTTATATGGATGATATTGTTTTATATTCGAGTTCATTGCAAGAACATTTAGTTAAATTCAATAAATTAGCTGCACGTTTGAGATCTGCGAATCTTCACCTTCAGCCGGAGAAATGTAAATTTTTATGTAAGGAAGTCAATTATTTAGGTCACGTTATTACAGAAAATGGTATTAAACCAGATCCAGGTAAAATCTCCGCAATTAAGAATTTTCCAAAGCCGCGTACACCTCGAAATATTAAGCAGTTCCTTGGTCTTAGTGGTTATTATAGGCGTTTTATAAGTAATTTTTCTGGCATTACAAAACCGTTAACTTCTCTTTTAAAAAAGGGAACAAAATTCCGTTGGCAAGATGAGCAAGAGAAATCATTTGAAGTATTAAAAGAAGCACTTTGTAAAGAACCGATTCTTCAGTATCCTGATTTTAGTCAACAGTTTATAGTTACTACAGATGCTTCAAATCACGCTATCGGAGGTGTTTTAAGTCAAGGAGAAATCGGGAAAGACCTTCCTATCGCATATGCATCTAGATCGTTAAATTCCGCAGAAATTAATTACTCTACTATTGAGAAAGAGTTACTCGCAATAGTATATTGTACGCAGCATTTCCGTCCTTATTTATATGGAAAAGAATTCCTTCTTGTAACTGATCATCAACCTTTAGTTTGGCTTCATAAAGTAAAAGATCCTACGTCTCGTCTCGTCCGCTGGCGATTAAAACTCGCCGAGTTTGAATATCAAATCAAGTATAAGCCTGGGAGAATAAATCACAACGCGGATGCGCTATCGCGAAATCCGCAAGTATTAGTTACGAACCCCTTCAGAGAGAGAGAGATGGAGGATGATCCATGGGCCGGCTTGGCCGATTTTTTCGGAGATGATGAACTTCCTATCGACTCCGACACTTCATCACCACTGCCTCCGACGGAGGACTACTCACCACTGGAATCTTCGGCATCCCTACCCCGCCACGCCGACAGAAGAGGAGATTCCATAGAAGAGGAGAGACTTCCGGAAGATATTCAACAGCCGTCCCTAGGGTCTCGGCAATTGTTGGATCTTCCAGGAAATTCTGGAGCAATCCCTGAAGCACCCCGAAGTGAGGATTTATCAGAGGAAAATCAACAGCCGTCCCTAGGGTCTCGGCAATTGTTGGATCTTCCGGGAAATTCTGAAACGACCCCCGAAATGCCCCGGAGAAGAGATTTAGCGAGAGATAATCTGCAGCCGCCCCTAGGGACACGGCAGTTGTTTGATCTCTTACGGGATCTCGAAGAACCGTTAGGAGAGCCCCCTGGAAGTTTCCAAGCGCTGGACCCCGTCGAGGAAAGCGAGTTGCCGCCCCTAGGGTCACGACAACCGCCGTACACACAGGCCGGGCCGGTAGACGCCGTTGAGGAAATCCCCGAAGCCCCGAATATTTTGGATGAAGTAAATAACTTCTCCGACGTCCCGTCTCCAGTATCTTCCGGACAGTTATATAGTCCTGAGGTAAGAAGAAGAGGAAGAGGAAGACGACCTACCCTACCAGATCCGGAACCGCCGGATGAGAGCGAGGAGGAAGAGGTAATTTCCGAGGAAGAAGAAGAGGAAGACCATGAAGAGTTAGACTCCGATTGTGAAGAAGATTCCCCCCGCGGAAACATTTCCGATACCAGAGATTGCCTTCATATGAGGAAGGATAATATCGTTTATTTTGTAACGACAGAGGGAGATCCATTTGATGTTGGTGCAAAGCAAATTCAGGATTTTGCAAAGTTTCCCCCTCATAGAAGTTTAATACTTGGAAAAGCAGATACCCGAGCACAAAATAGAAGAGTTTATATTGCTTTACCCGTTGTTAAAAGGTCCCAAGATCCTATTAGTAAGGAAGTTTTAAATAAATGTTTCGAGAGTTTACAGAATATTTTATATGAAGAATCAATTACTTCTTTCTCAATTAGTCGTCCTTCAAAAACAGATAGAGTTAATTGGTTAGCATTACAAACGCAGATAGAAGAGAAATTTTCTCAAACACCGGTACAGGTTACTATTTGTAGAAACCTTGTTAAGATACCTTCAATTTCTCAGAGACGTCGTATTTTAGACGAATTTCATTCAGCTGCACCGGCAGGACACAAAGGTGTTACAAAAACATATAATAAAATTCGACAATATTTTTTCTGGGAGAACATGAAAAAAGATGTTCAGGAATTTATTCAAAATTGCTTAAACTGTCAGCTTAAAAAATTAGTTAGAGTTAAAAATAAACAACCAATGATACTCACAGACACTCCAGGTAGGGCTTTTGATAAAATATCGATAGATATGGTCGGACCATTACCAGTTACCCGTAGACATAATAAATATTTATTAACAATTCAAGATCTTTTAACTAAGTATTCACTTGCAATTCCACTAGCAGATGGATTTTCTACGACCATTGCTAAAGCATTTAAAAATAATTTTCTCTATAAATTCGGAAGTCCGAAATGCATTTTAACCGATCAGGGCCCGAACTTGACAAGTTCTATTATTAAAAAACTTCTAAGGAAATATAAAATTCAACATATTTGTACATCCCCGTATCACCCGCAAACAAATGGCTCTTTAGAGAGAGCTCATCATGTATTTATAGAATATTTAAAGCAGTATATTAATAATAAAACTCAGTGGGACGACTGCATTGATGCAGCTATTTTTGCTTACAATACTAGTATTCATGAGGGAACGAAATTTGCACCACATCATTTGATCTTTGGAGAAATCGCAAGACCGCCGTGTTCTCAAGACATACTGGAAGAAGAGGATGAGGAGACATATGAATCTTATATGATTCAACACATTACTAATCTTCATGATCTTCAGTCACGAGCGAGGAATAACTTAATTGCGGCCAAGGAAAGGTCGAAGTATTATTATGATAAGAAAATACATCCGCAGCAGCTAAAAGTGGGTGACAGTGTTTTTACATTGACATTAAAAAGACGTAAGTTTAGTGATCACTACTCGGGACCATATAGTGTAATAGACATTCTTCCGAACAATAACGTGAAATTATTTATTGACGGAAAAGCAAGAACATTACATATGGATCGGTGTAGAATTTCGAGGATTCCTGCTCGGTAGGATCCTCTTGCAAAAAAATGAAATTCTTCAAATTTCATTTTTTTGTTTCCCTAGGAGGGAGGTGTCACGTTCTCGTGCATTTTGCACATAACGTGTTTGATTTCTAGCCAAGTAGGCTAGAAACCGTACTTTCGACGCTCCTGCCTCACGCTAGCGCGCTCGCTGAACGCGGTATCCCCACTACTGGACATTGGTGCATAGTGCGTTCTCTCTCGCACTCGCGGCCAGGATAGGAGTAGCGGTGTCTCTCTCGCACGCACGGTTAACGCGGACCCAGAGCGCTCTCGCTCGCACTCGCAGCCGGCATAGGACTCACGCTATCTCCCTCGCACGTATGGTCAACGTAGGCCCAGGGCGCTCTCGCTCGCACTCGCAGCAGGTATGGGAGAACCGCGTTCTCTATCCGACGCACGGAGGAAAAGCGCTCGGCGCGCTCTCACTTGCACTCGCAGCAGGTATAGGAGTACCGCGTTCTCTATCCGACGCACGGAGGAAAAGCGCTCGGCGCGCTCTCACTTGCACTCGCAGCAGGTATAGGAGTACCGTGTTCTCTATCCGACGCACGGAGGAAAAGCGCTCGGCGCGCTCTCACTTGCACTCGCAGCAGGTATAGGAGTACCGCGTTCTCTCTCCGACGCATGGAGAAATAGCGCTCGGCGCGCTCTCGCTCGCACTCGCAGCAGAGATAGGAGTACCGCGTTCTTTATCCGACGCTCGGGAAAAACGCGCTTGATGTTCTCTCTCTCGCACTCGCAATGGAGATAGGAGTAGAGCGTTCTCCTTCATACGCATGGCTAGTATAGCCTTGTGCGTTCTCTCTCGCGCTTGCAACCAGCATAGGTTTAGCGCGCTCCCCGTTGCTCTCGTGTCAAGTAGGTATACTTGAACGTGCCATTTCGCTCGCACTCATTAGTGTGGTATTTCCCTAGAGTTGCAGTTTTTTCCTCATAGATGGGCTGAGAGATAAACTCATCTCTCGCAAGAGAAAATTGCACCATTGCTTGGAGATGAAGAATGTAGGTGGCCGGAGAGATGAACTTTCTCTCGCGAGAGAAAATGTACGGTCACCCGCATAAGACATCTCGGAGTTGCAGTTTTTATCAGAGAAGGGATTTCTCTCTATAAGCACTCCCAGCTTTTGAGAAATCTCCCCCCGGGTGAATCCGGTAACGCCTGAGCGTGTCTCTAGCCCGGCATAATTACAAGATTCACCCTCCGTCCCTAGTGGACCAGTCCTCCCCTGGCATGAACTGCCAACAACCTGCAACCGCTGATCCAGCAAGGAAGAAGAAGAGGACTCGACGAGGAGGGCGCCGATACCACCTCAATCAACTGAAGAAGCTGCAGTTCGCCTGCCAGGAGGCATACTATAACCCCTTCGAGGAGCATCGCCAACCTGCAGCGGAATCGTCGCCACTGCCACAGCCCACCCCATAAGAAACCTCCTTTTCTCTTTTCTGAAGGAGTTTCTTCCCCGCATTTTTATACTCGAGTCATTCCCCCCTTAGTTGTTCAGATATAAATATAGATAAAGATATAGATATAGGTTATTTACTTATACTTACCGTTAACTTCATTTTTTATACTTACCTTGAATTTCGTATTTTTCTTTAATAAATATTGTTATCTTGAAGCTATGTAAAAAACCCTTTATTTCACCACTTTTTTCCTTCTCCATCACGATATATAAACGATATCCACCTTGAGAACGGGTTACCGCTCATCCGTTCTCTAGCCTAGTTACAGGTTTCTCAAAAAGAAACCATTAGCACGTAACAATATAATGTAATATTTGCAGTCTATCATTGAAAATACCTTATAATATAATGTAATATTTGCAGTCTATCATTGAAAATACCTTATAATATAACGTAATATGCAGTGTATTATTGAAAATACCTTATAATGTAACGTAATATGCAGAGTATCATTGAAAATGCCTTATAATATATAGTAATATGCAGTGTATCATTGAAAATACCTTATAATGTAACGAATATGCAGTGTATCATTGAAAATACATTATAATGTAATGTAATATGCAGTTTATCATTGAAAATATCTTATAATATAACGTAATATGCAGTGAATCATTGAAAATAGCTTATAATATAACGTGATATGCAGTCTATCATTGAAAATATCTTATAATATATAGTAATATGCAGTGTATCATTGAAAATACATTATAATGTAATGTAATATGCAGTGTATCATTGAAAATATCTTATAATATAATGTAATATGCAGTGTATCATTGAAAATATCTTCTAATGTAACGCAATATGCAGAGTATCATTCAAAATACCTTATAATATAACGTAATATGCAGAGTATCATTGAAAATACCTTATAATATAACGTGATATGCAGAATATCATTGAAAATACCTTATAATATAACGTAATATGCAGTGTATCATTGAAAATACCTTATAATATAACGTAATATGCAGTGTATCATTGAAAATACCCTATAATATAATGTAATATGCAGTGTATCATTGAAAATACCTTATAATATAACGTAATATGCAGTGTATCATTGAAAATACCCTATAATATAATGTAATATGTAGTGTATCATTGAAAATACTTTATAATATAATTTGATATTTGCAGTCTATCATTGAAAATACCTTATAATATTACGTAATATGCAGTGTATCATTGAAAATACCTTATAATGTAACGTAATATGCAGTGTATCATTGAAAATACATTATAATGTAATGTAATATGCAGTCTATCATTGAAAATACCTTATAATGTAACGTAATATGCAGTGTATCATTGAAAATACCTTATAATGTAACGTAATATGCAGTCCATCATTGAAAATATCATATAATATATTGTAATATGCAGTCTATCATTGAAAATGTCTTATAATATAACGTAATATGCAGTGTATCATTGAAAATACCTTATAATATAATGTAATATTTGCAGTCTATCATTGAAAATACCTTATAATATTACGTAATATGCAGTCAATCATTGAAAATACGTGATAATATAACGTAATATGCAGTCTATCATTGAAAATGCCTTATAATATAACGTAATATGCAGTATATCATTGAAAATACCTTATAATATAACGTAATATGCAGTGTATCATTGAAAATACCTTATAATATAACGTAATATGCAGTGTATCATCGAAAATGCCTTATAATATAACGTAATATGCAGTGTATCATTGAAAATACCTTATAATATAACGTAATATGCAGAGTATCATTGAAAATACCTTATAATATAACGTGATATGCAGAATATCATTGAAAATACCTTATAATGTAACGAATATGCAGTGTATCATTGAAAATACATTATGATGTAATGTAATATGCAGTTTATCATTGAAAATATCTTATAATATAACGTAATATGCAGTGAATCATTGAAAATAGCTTATAATATAACGTGATATGCAGTCTATCATTGAAAATATCTTATAATATATAGTAATATGCAGTGTATCATTGAAAATACATTATAATGTAATGTAATATGCAGTGTATCATTGAAAATGCCTTATAATATAACGTAATATGCAGTGTATTATTCAAAATACCTTATAATATAACGTGATATGCAGTCTATCATTGAAAATACCATATAGTATAACGTAATATGCATTGTATCATTGAAAATACCTTATAATATAATGTAATATTTGCAGTCTATCATTGAAAATACCTTATAATATAACGTAATATGCAGTGTATCATTGAAAATACCTTATAATATAACGTAATATGCAGTGTATCATTGAAAATACCTTATAATGTAACGTAATATGCAGTGTATCATTGAAAATACCTTATAATGTAACGTAATATGCAGTCCATCATTGAAAATATCATATAATATATTGTAATATGCAGTCTATCATTGAAAATACCTTATAATATAACGTAATATGCAGTGTATCATTGAAAATACCTCATAATATAACGTAATATGCACTGTATCATAGAAAATACCTTATAATATAATGTAATATGCAGTCTATCATTGATAATACCTCATAATATAACGTAATATGCAGAGTATCATTGAAAATACCTTATAATATAACGTAATATGCAGTGTATCATTGAAAATGCCTTATAATATAACGTAATATGCAGTGTATTATACAAAATACCTTATAATATAACGTGATATGCAGTCTATCATTGAAAATACCATATAGTATAACGTAATATGCATTGTATCATTGAAAATACCTTATAATATAATGTAATATTTGCAGTCTATCATTGAAAATACCTTATAATATAACGTAATATGCAGTGTATCATTGAAAATAGCTTATAATATAACGTAATATGCAGCGTATCATTGAAAATACCTTATAATGTAACGTAATATGCAGTCCATCATTGAAAATATCATATAATATATTGTAATATGCAGTCTATCATTGAAAATATCTTATAATATAACGTAATATGCAGTGTATCATTGAAAATACCTTATAATATAATGTAATATTTGCAGTCTATCATTGAAAATACCTTATAATATTACGTAATATGCAGTCAATCATTGAAAATACGTGATAATATAACGTAATATGCAGTCTATCATTGAAAATGCCTTATAATATAACGTAATATGCAGTATATCATTGAAAATACCTTATAATATAACGTAATATACAGTGTATCATTGAAAATACCTTATAATGTAACGTAATATGCAGAGTATCATTGAAAATGCCTTATAATATAACGTAATATGCAGTGTATCATTGAAAATGCCTTATAAAATATAGTAATATGCAGTCTATCATTAAAAATATCTTATAATATAACGTAATATGCAGTGTATCATTGAAAATACCTTATAATATAACGTAATATGCAGTGTATTATAGAAAATACCTTATAATGTAACGTAATATGCAGAGTATCATTGAAAATGCCTTATAATATAACGTAATATGCAGTGTATCATTGAAAATGCCTTATAATATATAGTAATATGCAGTGTATCATTGAAAATACCTTATAATGTAACGAATATGCAGTGTATCATTGAAAATAGCTTATAATATAACGTAATATGCAGCGTATCATTGAAAATACCTTATAATGTAACGTAATATGCAGTATATCATTGAAAATACCTTATAATATAACGTAGTATGCAGTGTATCATTGAAGATACCTTATAATGTAACGTAATATGCAGAGTATCATTGAAAATGCCTTATAATATAACGTAATATGCAGTGTATCATTGAAAATGCCTTATAAAATATGGTAATATGCAGTCTATCATTAAAAATATCTTATAATATAACGTAATATGCAGTGTATCATTGAAAATACCTTATAATATAACGTAATATGCAGTGTATTATTGAAAATACCTTATAATGTAACGTAATATGCAATGTATCATTGAAAATACCTTATAATATAACGTAATATGCAGTGTATCATTGAAAATACCTTATAATATAACGTAATATGCAGAGTATCATTCAAAATACCTTATAATATAACGTAATATGCAGTGTATCATTGAAAATACCTCATAATATAACGTAATATGCACTGTATCATAGAAAATACCATATAATATAATGTAATATGCAGTCTATCATTGATAATACCTCATAATATAACGTAATATGCAGAGTATCATTGAAAATACCTTATAATATAACGTAATATGCAATGTATCATTGAAAATACCTTATAATATAACGTAATATGCAGTGTATCATTGAAAATACCTTATAATATAACGTAATATGCAGTGTATCATTGAAAATGCCTTATAATATAACGTAATATGCAGTGTATTATTCAAAATACCTTATAATATAACGTGATATGCAGTCAATCATTGAAAATACGTGATAATATAACGTAATATGCAGTCTATCATTGAAAATGCCTTATAATATAACGTAATATGCAGTATATCATTGAAAATACCTTATAATATAACGTAATATGCAGTGTATCATTGAAAATACCTTATAATATAACGTAATATGCAGTGTATCATTGAAAATGACTTATAATATAACGTAATATGCAGTGTATTATTCAAAATACCTTATAATATAACGTGATATGCAGTCTATCATTGAAAATACCATATAGTATAACGTAATATGCATTGTATCATTGAAAATGCCTTATAATATAACGTAATATGCAGTGTATCATTGAAAATACCTTATAATATAACGTAATATGCAGTGTATCATTGAAAATACCTTATAATATAACGTAATATGCAGTGTATCATTGAAAATGCCTTATAATATAACGTAATATGCAGTGTATTATTCAAAATACCTTATAATATAACGTAATATGCAGAGTATCATTGAAAATACCTTATAATATAACGTGATATGCAGAATATCATTGAAAATACCTTATAATATAACGTAATATGCAGTGTATCATTGAAAATACCTTATAATATAACGTAATATGCAGTGTATCATTGAAAATGCCTTATAATATATAGTAATATGCAGTGTATCATTGAAAATACCTTATAATGTAACGAATATGCAGTGTATCATTGAAAATACATTATGATGTAATGTAATATGCAGTTTATCATTGAAAATACCTTATAATATAACGTAATATGCAATGTATCATTGAAAATACCTTATAATATAACGTAATATGCAGTGTATCATTGAAAATACCTTATAATATAACGTAATATGCAGTGTATCATTGAAAATGCCTTATAATATAACGTAATATGCAGTATATCATTGAAAATACCTTATAATATAACGTAATATGCAGTGTATCATTGAAAATACCTTATAATATAACGTAATATGCAGTGTATCATTGAAAATGACTTATAATATAACGTAATATGCAGTGTATTATTCAAAATACCTTATAATATAACGTGATATGCAGTCTATCATTGAAAATACCATATAGTATAACGTAATATGCATTGTATCATTGAAAATGCCTTATAATATAACGTAATATGCAGTATATCATTGAAAATACCTTATAATATAACGTAATATGCAGTGTATCATTGAAAATACCTTATAATATAACGTAATATGCAGTGTATCATTGAAAATGCCTTATAATATAACGTAATATGCAGTGTATTATTCAAAATACCTTATAATATAACGTAATATGCAGAGTATCATTGAAAATACCTTATAATATAACGTGATATGCAGTCTATCATTGAAAATACCATATAGTATAACGTAATATGCATTGTATCATTGAAAATACCTTATAATATAATGTAATATTTGCAGTCTATCATTGAAAATACCTTATAATATAACGTAATATGCAGTGTATCATTGAAAATACCTTATAATATAACGTAATATGCAGTGTATCATTGAAAATACCTTATAATGTAACGTAATATGCAGTGTATCATTGAAAATACCTTATAATGTAACGTAATATGCAGTCCATCATTGAAAATATCATATAATATATTGTAATATGCAGTCTATCATTGAAAATACCTTATAATATAACGTAATATGCAGTGTATCATTGAAAATACCTCATAATATAACGTAATATGCACTGTATCATAGAAAATACCTTATAATATAATGTAATATGCAGTCTATCATTGATAATACTTCATAATATAACGTAATATGCAGAGTATCATTGAAAATACCTTATAATATAACGTAATATGCAGTGTATCATTGAAAATGCCTTATAATATAACGTAATATGCAGTGTATTATACAAAATACCTTATAATATAACGTGATATGCAGTCTATCATTGAAAATACCATATAGTATAACGTAATATGCATTGTATCATTGAAAATACCTTATAATATAATGTAATATTTGCAGTCTATCATTGAAAATACCTTATAATATAACGTAATATGCAGTGTATCATTGAAAATAGCATATAATATAACGTAATATGCAGCGTATCATTGAAAATACCTTATAATGTAACGTAATATACAGTGTATCATTGAAAATACCTTATAATGTAACGTAATATGCAGAGTATCATTGAAAATGCCTTATAATATAACGTAATATGCAGTGTATCATTGAAAATGCCTTATAAAATATTGTAATATGCAGTCTATCATTAAAAATATCTTATAATATAACGTAATATGCAGTGTATCATTGAAAATACCTTATAATATAACGTAATATGCAGTGTATTATAGAAAATACCTTATAATGTAACGTAATATGCAGAGTATCATTGAAAATGCCTTATAATATAACGTAATATGCAGTGTATCATTGAAAATGCCTTATAATATATAGTAATATGCAGTGTATCATTGAAAATACCTTATAATGTAACGAATATGCAGTGTATCATTGAAAATATCTTATAATATAACGTAATATGCAGCGTATCATTGAAAATACCTTATAATGTAACGTAATATGCAGTATATCATTGAAAATACCTTATAATATAACGTAGTATGCAGTGTATCATTGAAAATACCTTATAATGTAACGTAATATGCAGAGTATCATTAAAAATATCTTATAATATAACGTAATATGCAGTGTATCATTGAAAATACCTTATAATATAACGTAATATGCAGTGTATTATTGAAAATACCTTATAATGTAACGTAATATGCAGAGTATCATTGAAAATGCCTTATAATATAACGTAATATGCAGTGTATCATTGAAAATGCCTTATAATATATAGTAATATGCAGTGTATCATTGAAAATACATTATAATGTAATGTAATATGCAGTGTATCATTGAAAATATCTTATAATATAATGTAATATGCAGTGTATCATTGAAAATATCTTCTAATGTAACGCAATATGCAGAGTATCATTCAAAATACCTTATAATATAACGTAATATGCAGAGTATCATTGAAAATACCTTATAATATAACGTGATATGCAGAATATCATTGAAAATACCTTATAATATAATGTAATATGCAGTGTATCATTGAAAATACCTTATAATATAACGTAATATGCAGTGTATCATTGAAAATACCCTATAATATAATGTAATATGTAGTGTATCATTGAAAATGCCTTATAATATAACGTAATATGCAGTGTATTATTCAAAATACCTTATAATATAACGTGATATGCAGTCAATCATTGAAAATACGTGATAATATAACGTAATATGCAGTCTATCATTGAAAATGCCTTATAATATAACGTAATATGCAGTATATCATTGAAAATACCTTATAATATAACGTAATATGCAGTGTATCATTGAAAATACCTTATAATATAACGTAATATGCAGAGTATCATTGAAAATACCCTATAATATAATGTAATATGCAGTGTATCATTGAAAATGCCTTATAATATAACGTAATATGCAGTGTATTATTCAAAATACCTTATAATATAACGTAATATGCAGTGTATCATTGAAAATACCTCATAATATAACGTAATATGCACTGTATCATAGAAAATACCATATAATATAATGTAATATGCAGTCTATCATTGATAATACCTCATAATATAACGTAATATGCAGAGTATCATTGAAAATACCTTATAATATAACGTAATATGCAATGTATCATTGAAAATACCTTATAATATAACGTAATATGCAGTGTATCATTGAAAATACCTTATAATATAACGTAATATGCAGTGTATCATTGAAAATGCCTTATAATATAACGTAATATGCAGTGTATTATTCAAAATACCTTATAATATAACGTGATATGCAGTCAATCATTGAAAATACGTGATAATATAACGTAATATGCAGTCTATCATTGAAAATGCCTTATAATATAACGTAATATGCAGTATATCATTGAAAATACCTTAGAATATAACGTAATATGCAGTGTATCATTGAAAATACCTTATAATATAACGTAATATGCAGTGTATCATTGAAAATGCCTTATAATATAACGTAATATGCAGTGTATCATTGAAAATACCTCATAATATAACGTAATATGCACTGTATCATAGAAAATACCTTATAATATAATGTAATATGCAGTCTATCATTGATAATACTTCATAATATAACGTAATATGCAGAGTATCATTGAAAATACCTTATAATATAACGTAATATGCAGTGTATCATTGAAAATGCCTTATAATATAACGTAATATGCAGTGTATTATACAAAATACCTTATAATATAACGTGATATGCAGTCTATCATTGAAAATACCATATAGTATAACGTAATATGCATTGTATCATTGAAAATACCTTATAATATAATGTAATATTTGCAGTCTATCATTGAAAATACCTTATAATATAACGTAATATGCAGTGTATCATTGAAAATAGCATATAATATAACGTAATATGCAGCGTATCATTGAAAATACCTTATAATGTAACGTAATATACAGTGTATCATTGAAAATACCTTATAATGTAACGTAATATGCAGAGTATCATTGAAAATGCCTTATAATATAACGTAATATGCAGTGTATCATTGAAAATGCCTTATAAAATATTGTAATATGCAGTCTATCATTAAAAATATCTTATAATATAACGTAATATGCAGTGTATCATTGAAAATACCTTATAATATAACGTAATATGCAGTGTATTATAGAAAATACCTTATAATGTAACGTAATATGCAGAGTATCATTGAAAATGCCTTATAATATAACGTAATATGCAGTGTATCATTGAAAATGCCTTATAATATATAGTAATATGCAGTGTATCATTGAAAATACCTTATAATGTAACGAATATGCAGTGTATCATTGAAAATACCTTATAATATAACGTAATATGCAGTGTATCATTGAAAATACCTTATAATGTAACGTAATATGCAGTATATCATTGAAAATACCTTATAATATAACGTAGTATGCAGTGTATCATTGAAAATACCTTATAATGTAACGTAATATGCAGAGTATCATTGAAAATGCCTTATAATATAACGTAATATGCAGTGTATCATTGAAAATACCTTATAATATAACGTAATATGCAGTGTATTATTGAAAATACCTTATAATGTAACGTAATATGCAGAGTATCATTGAAAATGCCTTATAATATAACGTAATATGCAGTGTATCATTGAAAATGCCTTATAATATATAGTAATATGCAGTGTATCATTGAAAATACATTATAATGTAATGTAATATGCAGTGTATCATTGAAAATATCTTATAATATAATGTAATATGCAGTGTATCATTGAAAATATCTTCTAATGTAACGCAATATGCAGAGTATCATTCAAAATACCTTATAATATAACGTAATATGCAGAGTATCATTGAAAATACCTTATAATATAACGTGATATGCAGAATATCATTGAAAATACCTTATAATATAACGTAATATGCAGTGTATCATTGAAAATACCTTATAATATAACGTAATATGCAGTGTATCATTGAAAATACCCTATAATATAATGTAATATGTAGTGTATCATTGAAAATGCCTTATAATATAACGTAATATGCAGTGTATTATTCAAAATACCTTATAATATAACGTGATATGCAGTCAATCATTGAAAATACGTGATAATATAACGTAATATGCAGTCTATCATTGAAAATGCCTTATAATATAACGTAATATGCAGTATATCATTGAAAATACCTTATAATATAACGTAATATGCAGTGTATCATTGAAAATACCTTATAATATAACGTAATATGCAGAGTATCATTGAAAATACCCTATAATATAATGTAATATGCAGTGTATCATTGAAAATGCCTTATAATATAACGTAATATGCAGTGTATTATTCAAAATACCTTATAATATAACGTAATATGCAGTGTATCATTGAAAATACCTCATAATATAACGTAATATGCACTGTATCATAGAAAATACCATATAATATAATGTAATATGCAGTCTATCATTGATAATACCTCATAATATAACGTAATATGCAGAGTATCATTGAAAATACCTTATAATATAACGTAATATGCAATGTATCATTGAAAATACCTTATAATATAACGTAATATGCAGTGTATCATTGAAAATACCTTATAATATAACGTAATATTCAGTGTATCATTGAAAATGCCTTATAATATAACGTAATATGCAGTGTATTATTCAAAATACCTTATAATATAACGTGATATGCAGTCAATCATTGAAAATACGTGATAATATAACGTAATATGCAGTCTATCATTGAAAATGCCTTATAATATAACGTAATATGCAGTATATCATTGAAAATACCTTAGAATATAACGTAATATGCAGTGTATCATTGAAAATACCTTATAATATAACGTAATATGCAGTGTATCATTGAAAATGCCTTATAATATAACGTAATATGCAGTGTATTATTCAAAATACCTTATAATATAACGTAATATGCAGAGTATCATTGAAAATACCTTATAATATAACGTGATATGCAGAATATCATTGAAAATACCTTATAATATAACGTAATATGCAGTGTATCATTGAAAATACCTTATAATATAACGTAATATGCAGTGTATCATTGAAAATGCCTTATAATATATAGTAATATGCAGTGTATCATTGAAAATACCTTATAATGTAACGAATATGCAGTGTATCATTGAAAATACATTATGATGTAATGTAATATGCAGTTTATCATTGAAAATATCTTATAATATAACGTAATATGCAGTGAATCATTGAAAATAGCTTATAATATAACGTGATATGCAGTCTATCATTGAAAATATCTTATAATATATAGTAATCTGCAGTGTATCATTGAAAATACATTATAATGTAATGTAATATGCAGTGTATCATTGAAAATATCTTATAATATAATGTAATATGCAGTGTATCATTGAAAATATCTTCTAATGTAACGCAATATGCAGAGTATCATTCAAAATACCTTATAATATAACGTAATATGCAGAGTATCATTGAAAATACCTTATAATATAACGTGATATGCAGAATATCATTGAAAATACCTTATAATATAACGTAATATGCAGTGTATCATTGAAAATACCTTATAATATAACGTAATATGCAGTGTATCATTGAAAATGCCTTATAATATAACGTAATATGCAGTATATCATTGAAAATACCTTATAATATAACGTAATATGCAGTGTATCATTGAAAATACCTTGTAATGTAACGTAATATGCAGTGTATCATTGAAAATACCTTATAATATAACGTAATATGCAGTGTATCATTGAAAATGACTTATAATATAACGTAATATGCAGTGTATTATTCAAAATACCTTATAATATAACGTGATATGCAGTCTATCATTGAAAATACCATATAGTATAACGTAATATGCATTGTATCATTGAAAATGCCTTATAATATAACGTAATATGCAGTATATCATTGAAAATACCTTATAATATAACGTAATATGCAGTGTATCATTGAAAATACCTTATAATATAACTTAATATGCAGTGTATCATTGAAAATATCTTCTAATGTAACGCAATATGCAGAGTATCATTCAAAATACCTTATAATATAACGTAATATGCAGAGTATCATTGAAAATACCTTATAATATAACGTGATATGCAGAATATCATTGAAAATACCTTATAATATAACGTAATATGCAGTGTATCATTGAAAATACCTTATAATATAACGTAATATGCAGTGTATCATTGAAAATGCCTTATAATATATAGTAATATGCAGTGTATCATTGAAAATACCTTATAATGTAACGAATATGCAGTGTATCATTGAAAATACATTATGATGTAATGTAATATGCAGTTTATCATTGAAAATATCTTATAATATAACGTAATATGCAGTGAATCATTGAAAATAGCTTATAATATAACGTGATATGCAGTCTATCATTGAAAATATCTTATAATATATAGTAATATGCAGTGTATCATTGAAAATACATTATAATGTAATGTAATATGCAGTGTATCATTGAAAATATCTTATAATATAATGTAATATGCAGTGTATCATTGAAAATATCTTCTAATGTAACGCAATATGCAGAGTATCATTCAAAATACCTTATAATATAACGTAATATGCAGAGTATCATTGAAAATACCTTATAATATAACGTGATATGCAGAATATCATTGAAAATACCTTATAATATAACGTAATATGCAGTGTATCATTGAAAATACCTTATAATATAACGTAATATGCAGTGTATCATTGAAAATACCCTATAATATAATGTAATATGCAGTGTATCATTGAAAATACCTTATAATATAACGTAATATGCAGTGAATCATTGAAAATACCCTATAATATAATGTAATATGTAGTGTATCATTGAAAATACCTTATAATATAATTTAATATTTGCAGTCTATCATTGAAAATACCTTATAATATTACGTAATATGCAGTCAATCATTGAAAATACGTGATAATATAACGTAATATGCAGTCTATCATTGAAAATGCCTTATAATATAACGTAATATGCAGTATATCATTGAAAATACCTTATAATATAACGTAATATGCAGTGTATCATTGAAAATACCTTATAATATAAGGTAATATGCAGAGTATCATTCAAAATACCTTATAATATAACGTAATATGCAGTGTATCATTGAAAATACCTCATAATATAATGTAATATGCAGTCTATCATTGATAATACCTCATAATATAACGTAATATGCAGAGTATCATTGAAAATACCTTATAATATAACGTGATATGCAGTATATCATTGAAAATACCTTACAATGTAACGTAATAAGCAGTGTATCATTGAAAATATCTTGTAATGTAACGTAATATGCAGAGTATCATTGAAAATGCCTTATAATATAACATAATATGCTGTGTACCATTGAAAATGCCTTATAATATATAGTAATATGCAGTGTATCATTGAAAATACCTTATAATGTAACGAGTATGCAGTGTATCATTGAAAATACATTATAATGTAATGTAATATGCAGTCTATCATTGAAAATATCTTATAATATAACGTAATATGCAGAGTATCATTGAAAATACCTTATAATATAACGTAATATGCAGTGTATCATTGAAAATGCCTTATAATATAACGTAATATGCAGTGTATTATTCAAAATACCTTATAATATAACGTGATATGCAGTCTATCATTGAAAATACCATATAGTATAACGTAATATGCATTGTATCATTGAAAATACCTTATAATATAATGTAAAATTTGCAGTCTATCATTGAAAATACCTTATAATATAACGTAATATGCAGTGTATCATTGAAAATACCTTATAATATAACGTAATATGCAGTGTATCATTGAAAATACCTTATAATGTAACGTAATATGCAGTGTATCATTGAAAATACCTTATAATGTAACGTAATATGCAGTCCATCATTGAAAATATCATATAATATATTGTAATATGCAGTCTATCATTGAAAATACCTTATAATATAACGTAATATGCAGTGTATCATTGAAAATACCTCATAATATAACGTAATATGCACTGTATCATAGAAAATACCTTATAATATAATGTAATATGCAGTCTATCATTGATAATACCTCATAATATAACGTAATATGCAGAGTATCATTGAAAATACCTTATAATATAACGTAATATGCAGTGTATCATTGAAAATGCCTTATAATATAACGTAATATGCAGTGTATTATTCAAAATACCTTATAATATAACGTGATATGCAGTCTATCATTGAAAATACCATATAGTATAACGTAATATGCATTGTATCATTGAAAATACCTTATAATATAATGTAATATTTGCAGTCTATCATTGAAAATACCTTATAAGATAACGTAATATGCAGTGTATCATTGAAAATAGCTTATAATATAACGTAATATGCAGCGTATCATTGAAAATACCTTATAATGTAACGTAATATGCAGTGTATCATTGAAAATACCTTATAATATAATGTAATATTTGCAGTCTATCATTGAAAATACCTTATAATATTACGTAATATGCAGTCAATCATTGAAAATACGTGATAATATAACGTAATATGCAGTCTATCATTGAAAATGCCTTATAATATAACGTAATATGCAGTATATCATTGAAACTACCTTATAATATAACGTAATATACAGTGTATCATTGAAAATACCTTATAATGTAACGTAATATGCAGTATATCATTGAAAATACCTTATAATATAACGTAGTATGCAGTGTATCATTGAAAATACCTTATAATGTAACGTAATATGCAGAGTATCATTGAAAATGCCTTATAATATAACGTAATATGCAGTGTATCATTGAAAATGCCTTATAAAATATAGTAATATGCAGTCTATCATTAAAAATATCTTATAATATAACGTAATATGCAGTGTATCATTGAAAATACCTTATAATATAACGTAATATGCAGTGTATTATTGAAAATACCTTATAATGTAACGTAATATGCAGAGTATCATTGAAAATGCCTTATAATATAACGTAATATGCAGTGTATCATTGAAAATGCCTTATAATATATAGTAATATGCAGTGTATCATTGAAAATACCTTATAATGTAACGAATATGCAGTGTATCATTGAAAATACATTATAATGTAATGTAATATGCAGTTTATCATTGAAAATATCTTATAATATAACGTAATATGCAGTGAATCATTGAAAATAGCTTATAATATAACGTGATATGCAGTCTATCATTGAAAATATCTTATAATATATAGTAATATGCAGTGTATCATTGAAAATACCTTATAATATAACGTGATATGCAGTCTATCATTGAAAATACCATATAGTATAACGTAATATGCATTGTATCATTGAAAATACCTTATAATATAATGTAATATTTGCAGTCTATCATTGAAAATACCTTATAATATAACGTAATATGCAGTGTATCATTGAAAATACCTTATAATATAACGTAATATGCAGTGTATCATTGAAAATACCTTATAATATAATGTAATATTTGCAGTCTATCATTGAAAATACCTTATAATATTACGTAATATGCAGTCAATCATTGAAAATACGTGATAATATAACGTAATATGCAGTCTATCATTGAAAATGCCTTATAATATATCGTAATATGCAGTATATCATTGAAAATACCTTATAATATAACGTAATATGCAGTGTATCATTGAAAATACCTTATAATATAACGTAATATGCAGTGTATCATTGAAAATGCCTTATAATATAACGTAATATGCAGTGTATTATTCAAAATACCTTATAATATAACGTGATATGCAGTCTATCATTGAAAATACCATATAGTATAACGTAATATGCAGTGTATCATTGAAAATACCTTATAATATAATGTAATATTTGCAGTCTATCATTGAAAATACCTTATAATATAACGTAATATGCAGTGTATCATTGAAAATACCTTATAATGTAACGTAATATGCAGTGTATCAGTGAAAATACCTTATAATATAACGTAATATGCAGTCTATCATTGAAAATGCCTTATAAAATATAGTAATATGCAGTCTATCATTAAAAATATCTTATAATATAACGTAATATGCAGTGTATCATTGAAAATACCTTATAATATAACGTAATATGCAGTGTATTATTGAAAATACCTTATAATGTAACGTAATATGCAGAGTATCATTGAAAATGCCTTATAATATAACGTAATATGCAGTGTATCATTGAAAATGCCTTATAATATATAGTAATATGCAGTGTATCATTGAAAATACCTTATAATGTAACGAATATGCAGTGTATCATTGAAAATACATTATAATGTAATGTAATATGCAGTTTATCATTGAAAATATCTTATAATATAACGTAATATGCAGTGAATCATTGAAAATAGCTTATAATATAACGTGATATGCAGTCTATCATTGAAAATATCTTATAATATATAGTAATATGCAGTGTATCATTGAAAATACCTTATAATATAACGTGATATGCAGTCTATCATTGAAAATACCATATAGTATAACGTAATATGCATTGTATCATTGAAAATACCTTATAATATAATGTAATATTTGCAGTCTATCATTGAAAATACCTTATAATATAACGTAATATGCAGTGTATCATTGAAAATACCTTATAATATAACGTAATATGCAGTGTATCATTGAAAATACCTTATAATATAATGTAATATTTGCAGTCTATCATTGAAAATACCTTATAATATTACGTAATATGCAGTCAATCATTGAAAATACGTGATAATATAACGTAATATGCAGTCTATCATTGAAAATGCCTTATAATATATCGTAATATGCAGTATATCATTGAAAATACCTTATAATATAACGTAATATGCAGTGTATCATTGAAAATACCTTATAATATAACGTAATATGCAGTGTATCATTGAAAATGCCTTATAATATAACGTAATATGCAGTGTATTATTCAAAATACCTTATAATATAACGTGATATGCAGTCTATCATTGAAAATACCATATAGTATAACGTAATATGCAGTGTATCATTGAAAATACCTTATAATATAATGTAATATTTGCAGTCTATCATTGAAAATACCTTATAATATAACGTAATATGCAGTGTATCATTGAAAATACCTTATAATGTAACGTAATATGCAGTGTATCAGTGAAAATACCTTATAATATAACGTAATATGCAGTCTATCATTGAAAATGCCTTATAAAATAACGTAATATGCAGTCTATCATTGAAAATGCCTTATAATATAACGTAATATGCAGTATATCATTGAAAATACCTTATAATATAACGTAATATACAGTGTATCATTGAAAATACCTTATAATGTAACGTAATATGCAGTATATCATTGAAAATACCTTATAATATAACGTAGTATGCAGTGTATCATTGAAAATACCTTATAATGTAACGTAATATGCAGAGTATCATTGAAAATGCCTTATAATATAACGTAATATGCAGTGTATCATTGAAAATGCCTTATAAAATATAGTAATATGCAGTCCTATCATTGAAAATACCTTATAATATAACGTAATATGCAGTGTATCATTGAAAATACCTTATAATATAACGTAATATGCAGTGTATTATTGAAAATACCTTATAATGTAACGTAATATGCAGAGTATCATTGAAAATGCCTTATAATATAACGTAATATGCAGTGTATCATTGAAAATGCCTTATAATATATAGTAATATGCAGTTGTATCATTGAAAATACCTTATAATGTAACGAATATGCAGTGTATCATTGAAAATACATTATAATGTAATGTAATATGCAGTTTATCATTGAAAATATCTTATAATATAACGTAATATGCAGTGAATCATTGAAAATAGCTTATAATATAACGTGATATGCAGTCTATCATTGAAAATATCTTATAATATATAGTAATATGCAGTGTATCATTGAAAATACCTTATAATATAACGTGATATGCAGTCTATCATTGAAAATACCATATAGTATAACGTAATATGCAGTGTATCATTGAAAATACCTTATAATATAACGTAATATGCAGTGTATCATTGAAAATACCTTTATAATATAATGTAATATTTGCAGTCTATCATTGAAAATACCTTATAATATTACGTAATATGCAGTCAATCATTGAAAATACGTGATAATATAACGTAATATGCAGTCTATCATTGAAAATGCCTTATAATATATCGTAATATGCAGTATATCATTGAAAATACCTTATAATATAACGTAATATGCAGTGTATCATTGAAAATACCTTATAATATAACGTAATATGCAGTGTATCATTGAAAATGCCTTATAATATAACGTAATATGCAGTGTATTATTCAAAATACCTTATAATATAACGTGATATGCAGTCTATCATTGAAAATACCATATAGTATAACGTAATATGCAGTGTATCATTGAAAATACCTTATAATATAATGTAATATTTGCAGTCTATCATTGAAAATACCTTATAATATAACGTAATATGCAGTGTATCATTGAAAATACCTTATAATGTAACGTAATATGCAGTGTATCAGTGAAAATACCTTATAATATAACGTAATATGCAGTCTATCATTGAAAATGCCTTATAAAATAACGTAATATGCAGTATATCATTGAAAATACCTTATAATATAACGTAGTATGCAGTGTATCATTGAAAATACCTTATAATGTAACGTAATATGCAGAGTATCATTGAAAATGCCTTATAATATAACGTAATATGCAGTGTATCATTGAAAATGCCTTATAAAATATAGTAATATGCAGTCTATCATTAAAAATATCTTATAATATAACGTAATATGCAGTGTATCATTGAAAATACCTTATAATATAACGTAATATGCAGTGTATTATTGGAAATACCTTATAATGTAACGTAATATGCAGAGTATCATTGAAAATGCCTTATAATATAACGTAATATGCAGTGTATCATTGAAAATGCCTTATAATATATAGTAATATGCAGTGTATCATTGAAAATACCTTATAATGTAACGAATATGCAGTGTATCATTGAAAATACATTATAATGTAATGTAATATGCAGTTTATCATTGAAAAATATCTTATAATATAACGTAATATGCAGTGAATCATTGAAAATAGCTTATAATATAACGTGATATGCAGTCTATCATTGAAAATATCTTATAATATATAGTAATATGCAGTGTATCATTGAAAATACATTATAATGTAATGTAATATGCAGTGTATCATTGAAAATATCTTATAATATAATGTAATATGCAGTGTATCATTGAAAATATCTTCTAATGTAACGCAATATGCAGAGTATCATTCAAAATACCTTATAATATAACGTAATATGCAGAGTATCATTGAAAATACCTTATAATATAACGTGATATGCAGAATATCATTGAAAATACCTTATAATATAACGTAATATGCAGTGTATCATTGAAAATACCTTATAATATAACGTAATATGCAGTGTATCATTGAAAATACCCTATAATATAATGTAATATGCAGTGTATCATTGAAAATGCATATAACGTAATATGCAGTGTATTATTCAAAATACCTTATAATATAACGTGATATGCAGTCTATCATTGAAAATACCATATAGTATAACGTAATATGCATTGTATCATTGAAAATACCTTATAATATAATGTAATATTTGCAGTCTATCATTGAAAATACCTTATAATATAACGTAATATGCAGTGTATCATTGAAAATACCTTATAATATAACGTAATATGCAGTGTATCATTGAAAATACCTTATAATGTAACGTAATATGCAGTGTATCATTGAAAATACCTTATAATGTAACGTAATATGCAGTCCATCATTGAAAATATCATATAATATATTGTAATATGCAGTCTATCATTGAAAATATCTTATAATATAACGTAATATGCAGTGTATCATTGAAAATACCTTATAATGTAACGTAATATGCAGTGTATCAGTGAAAATACCTTATAATATAACGTAATATGCAGTCTATCATTGAAAATGCCTTATAAAATAACGTAATATGCAGTATATCATTGAAAATACCTTATAATGTATCGAATATGCAGTGTATCATTGAAAATACATTATAATGTAATGTAATATGCAGTGTATCATTGAAAATATCTTCTAATGTAACGCAATATGCAGAGTATCATTCAAAATACCTTATAATATAACGTAATATGCAGAGTATCATTGAAAATACCTTATAATATAACGTGATATGCAGAATATCATTGAAAATACCTTATAATATAACGTAATATGCAGTGTATCATTGAAAATACCTTATAATATAACGTAATATGCAGTGTATCATTGAAAATACCCTATAATATAATGTAATATGCAGTGTATCATTGAAAATGCCTTATAATATAACGTAATATGCAGTGTATTATTCAAAATACCTTATAATATAACGTGATATGCAGTGTATTATTCAAAATACCTTATAATATAACGTGATATGCAGTCTATCATTGAAAATACCATATAGTATAACGTAATATGCAGTGTATCATTGAAAATACCTTATAATATAATGTAATATTTGCAGTCTATCATTGAAAATACCTTATAATATAACGTAATATGCAGTGTATCATTGAAAATACCTTATAATGTAACGTAATATGCAGTGTATCAGTGAAAATACCTTATAATATAACGTAATATGCAGTGTATCATTGAAAATACCTTATAATGTAACGTAATATGCAGTGTATCATTGAAAATACCTTATAATGTAACGTAATATGCAGTCCATCATTGAAAATATCATATAATATATTGTAATATGCAGTCTATCATTGAAAATATCTTATAATATAACGTAATATGCAGTGTATCATTGAAAATACCTTATAATATAATGTAATATTTGCAGTCTATCATTGAAAATACCTTATAATATTACGTAATGTGCAGTCAATCATTGAAAATACGTGATAATATAACGTAATATGCAGTCTATCATTGAAAATGCCTTATAATATATCGTAATATGCAGTATATCATTGAAAATACCTTATAATATAACGTAATATGCAGTGTATCATTGAAAATACCTTATAATATAACGTAATATGCAGTGTATCATTGAAAATGCCTTATAATATAACGTAATATGCAGTGTATTATTCAAAATACCTTATAATATAACGTGATATGCAGTCTATCATTGAAAATACCATATAGTATAACGTAATATGCAGTGTATCATTGAAAATACCTTATAATATAATGTAATATTTGCAGTCTATCATTGAAAATACCTTATAATATAACGTAATATGCAGTGTATCATTGAAAATACCTTATAATGTAACGTAATATGCAGTGTATCAGTGAAAATACCTTATAATATAACGTAATATGCAGTCTATCATTGAAAATACCTTATAATATAACGTAATATGCAGTGTATCATTGAAAATGCCTTATAAAATAACGTAATATGCAGTATATCATTGAAAATACCTTATAATGTATCGAATATGCAGTGTATCATTGAAAATACATTATAATGTAATGTAATATGCAGTGTATCATTGAAAATATCTTCTAATGTAACGCAATATGCAGAGTATCATTCAAAATAACTTATAATATAACGTAATATGCAGAGTATCATTGAAAATACCTTATAATATAACGTGATATGCAGAATATCATTGAAAATACCTTATAATATAACGTAATATGCAGTGTATCATTGAAAATACCTTATAATATAACGTAATATGCAGTGTATCATTGAAAATACCCTATAATATAATGTAATATGCAGTGTATCATTGAAAATGCCTTATAATATAACGTAATATGCAGTGTATTATTCAAAATACCTTATAATATAACGTGATATGCAGTGTATCATTGAAAATACCTTATAATGTAACGTAATATGCAGTGTATCATTGAAAATACCTTATAATGTAACGTAATATGCAGTCCATCATTGAAAATATCATATAATATATTGTAATATGCAGTCTATCATTGAAAATATCTTATAATATAACGTAATATGCAGTGTATCATTGAAAATACCTTATAATATAATGTAATATTTGCAGTCTATCATTGAAAATACCTTATAATATTACGTAATATGCAGTCAATCATTGAAAATACGTGATAATATAACGTGATATGCAGAATATCATTGAAAATACCTTATAATATAACGTAATATGCAGTGTATCATTGAAAATGCCTTATAATATAACGTAATATGCAGTGTATTATTCAAAATACCTTATAATATAACGTGATATGCAGTCTATCATTGAAAATACCATATAGTATAACGTAATATGCAGTGTATCATTGAAAATACCTTATAATATAATGTAATATTTGCAGTCTATCATTGAAAATACCTTATAATATAACGTAATATGCAGTGTATCATTGAAAATACCTTATAATGTAACGTAATATGCAGTGTATCAGTGAAAATACCTTATAATATAACGTAATATGCAGTCTATCATTGAAAATGCCTTATAAAATAACGTAATATGCAGTATATCATTGAAAATACCTTATAATGTATCGAATATGCAGTGTATCATTGAAAATACATTATAATGTAATGTAATATGCAGTGTATCATTGAAAATATCTTCTAATGTAACGCAATATGCAGAGTATCATTCAAAATACCTTATAATATAACGTAATATGCAGAGTATCATTGAAAATACCTTATAATAATACGTGATATGCAGAATATCATTGAAAATACCTTATAATATAACTTAATATGCAGTGTATCATTGAAAATACCTTATAATATAACGTAATATGCAGTGTATCATTGAAAATACCCTATAATATAATGTAATATGCAGTGTATCATTGAAAATGCCTTATAATATAACGTAATATGCAGTGTATTATTCAAAATACCTTATAATATAACGTGATATGCAGTCTATCATTGAAAATACCATATAGTATAACGTAATATGCATTGTATCATTGAAAATACCTTATAATATAATGTAATATTTGCAGTCTATCATTGAAAATACCTTATAATATAACGTAATATGCAGTCCATCATTGAAAATATCATATAATATATTGTAATATGCAGTCTATCATTGAAAATATCTTATAATATAACGTAATATGCAGTGTATCATTGAAAATACCTTATAATATAATGCAATATTTGCAGTCTATCATTGAAAATACCTTATAATATTACGTAATATGCAGTCAATCATTGAAAATACGTGATAATATAACGTAATATGCAGTCTATCATTGAAAATGCCTTATAATATATCGTAATATGCAGTATATCATTGAAAATACCTTATAATATAACGTAATATGCAGTGTATCATTGAAAATGCCTTATAAAATATAGTAATATGCAGTCTATCATTAAAAATATCTTATAATATAACGTAATATGCAGTGTATCATTGAAAATACCTTATAATATAATGTAATATGCAGTGTATCATTGAAAATACCTTTTAATATAATGTAATATTTGCAGTCTATCATTGAAAATGCCTTATAATATAACGTAATATGCAGTGTATTATTCAAAATACCTTATAATATAACGTGATATGCAGTCTATCATTGAAAATACCATATAGTATAACGTAATATGCATTGTGTCATTGAAAATACCTTATAATATAATGTAATATTTGCAGTGTATCATTGACAATACCTTTTAATGTAACGTAATATGCAGTGTATCATTGAAAATACCTTATAAAACAACGTGATATGCAGTCTATCATTGAAAATACGTGATAATATAACGTAATGTGCAGTCTATCATTGAAAATACCCTATAATATAATGTAATATGCAGAGTATCATTGAAAATGCCTTATATTATAACGTAATATGCAGTGTATCATTGAAAATGCCTTATAATATATAGTAATATGCAGTCTATCATTAAAAATACGTGATAATATAACGTAATATGCAGTGTATCATTGAAAATACCTTATAATATAAGGTAATATGCAGTGTATCATTGAAAATACCTTATAATATAACGTAATATGCAGTGCATCATTGAAAATACCCTATAATATAATGTAATATGCAGTGTATCATTGAAAATACCTTATAATATAACGTAATATGCAGTGTATGAGTGAAAATGCCTTATAATATAACGTAATATGCAGTATATCATTGAAAATACCTTATAATGTAACGTAATAAGCAGTGTATCATTGAAAATATCTTGTAATGTAACGTAATATGCAGTGTATCATTGAAAATACCTCATAATATAACGTAATATGCACTGTATCATAGAAAATACCTTATAATATAATGTAATATGCAGTGTATCATTGACAATACCTTATAATGTAACGTAATATGCAGTGTATCATTGAAAATACCTTATAATACATCGTGATATGCAGTCTATCATTGAAAATACGTGATAATATAACGTAATATGCAGTGTATCATTGAAAATACCTTATAATATAACGTAATATGCAGTGTATCATTGAAAATACCTTATAATATAACGTAATATGCAGTGCATCATTGAAAATACCCTATAATATAATGTAATATGCAGTGTATCATTGAAAATACCTTATAATATAACGTAATATGCAGTGTATCAGTGAAAATGCCTTATAATATAACGTAATATGCAGTATATCATTGAAAATACCTTATAATGTAACGTAATAAGCAGTGTATCATTGAAAATATCTTGTAATGTAACGTAATATGCAGTGTATCATTGAAAATACCTCATAATATAACGTAATATGCACTGTATCATAGAAAATACCTTATAATATAATGTAATATGCAGTGTATCATTGACAATACCTTATAATGTAACGTAATATGCAGTCAATCATTGGAAATACCTTATAATATAACGTAATATGCAGTGTATCATTGAAAATACCCTATAATATAATGTAATATGCAGTGTATCATTGAAAATACCTTATAATTTAATGTAATATTTGCAGTCTATCATTGCAAATACCTTATAATATTACGTAATATGCAGTCAATTATAGAAAATACGTGATAATATAACGTAATATGCAGTGTATCATTGAAAATACCTTATAATGTTACGTAATATGCAGTGTATCATTGAAAATACATTATAATGTAATGAAATATGCAGTCTATCATTGAAAATATCTTATAATATAATGTAATATGCAATGAATAATTGAAAATAGCTTATAATATAACGTGTTATGCAGTCTATCATTGAAATTACCCTATAATATAATGTAATATGCAGTGTATCATTGAAAATACCTTATAATATAACGTAATATGCAGTGTATCATTGAAAATACCTTATAATATAACGTAATATGCAGTGCATCATTGAAAATACCCTATAATATAATGTAATATGAAGTGTATCATTGAAAATACCATATAGTATAACGTAATATGCATTGTATCATTGAAAATACCTTATAATATAATGTAATATTTGCAGTGTATCATTGACAATACCTTATAATGTAACGTAATATGCAGTGTATCATTGAAAATACCTTATAAAACAACGTGATATGCAGTCTATCATTGAAAATACGTGATAATATAACGTAATGTGCAGTCTATCATTGAAAATACCCTATAATATAATGTAATATGCAGAGTATCATTGAAAATGCCTTATATTATAACGTAATATGCAGTGTATCATTGAAAATGCCTTATAATATATAGTAATATGCAGTCTATCATTAAAAATACGTGATAATATAACGTAATATTCAGTGTATCATTGAAAATACCTTATAATATAAGGTAATATGCAGTGTATCATTGAAAATACCTTATAATATAACGTAATATGCAGTGCACCATTGAAAATACCCTATAATATAATGTAATATGCAGTGTATCATTGAAAATACCTTATAATATAACGTAATATGCAGTGTATCAGTGAAAATGCCTTATAATATAACGTAATATGCAGAGTATCATTGAAAATACCTTATAATATAACGTAATATGCAGTGTATCATTGAAAATACCTCATAATATAACGTAATATGCACTGTATCATAGAAAATACCTTATAATATAATGTAATATGCAGTCTATCATTGATAATACCTCATAATATAACGTAATATGCAGAGTATCATTGAAAATACCTTATAATATAACGTAATATGCAGTGTATCATTGAAAATACCCTATAATATAATGTAATATGCAGTGTATCATTGAAAATACCTTATAATATAATGTAATATTTGCAGTCTATCATTGAAAATACCTTATATTATAACGTAATATGCAGTGTATCATTGAAAATACCCTATAATATAATGTAATATGCAGTGTATCATTGAAAATACCTTATAATATAATGTAATATGCAGAGTATCATTGAAAATACCTTATAATATAACGTAATATGCAGTGTATCATTGAAAATACCTTATAATACAATGTAATATTTGCAGTCTATCATTGAAAATAACTTATATTATAACGTAATATGAAGTGTATCATTGAAAATACCCTATAATATAAGGTAATATGCAGTGTATCATTGAAAATACCTTTTAATATAATGTAATATTTGCAGTCTATCATTGAAAATACCTTATAATATTACGTAATATGCAGTCAATCATTGGAAATACGTTATTATATAACGTAATATGCAGTGTATCATTGAAAATATCCTATAATATAATGTAATATGCAGTGTATCATTGAAAATACCTTATAATATAATGTAATATTTGCAGTGTATCATTGAAAATACCTTATAATGTAACGTAATATGCAGTCAATCATTGGAAATACCTTATAATATAACGTAATATGCAGTGTATCATTGAAAATACCATATAATATAACGTAATATGCAGTGTATCATTGAAAATACCCTATAATATAATGTAATATGCAGTGTATCATTGAAAATACCTTATAATATAATGTAATATTTGCAGTGTATCATTGAAAATACCTTATAATGTAACGTAATAAGCAGTGTATCATTGAAAATATCTTGTAATGTAACGTAATATGCAGAGTATCATTCAAAATACCTTATAATATAACGTAATATGCAGTGTATCATTGAAAATACCTCATAATATAACGTAATATGCACTGTATCATAGAAAATAACTTATAATATAATGTAATATGCAGTCTATCATTGATAATACCTCATAATATAACGTAATATGCAGTCTATCATTGAAAATATCTTATAATATAACGTAATATGCAGTGTATCATTGAAAATACCTTATAATATAATGTAATATGCAGTCAATCATTGAAAATACGTGATAATATAACGTAATATGCAGTGTATCATTGAAAATACCTTATAATGTAACGTAATATGCAGTGTATCATTGAAAGTACCTTATAATATAATGTAATATGCAGTCAATCATTGAAAATACGTGATAATATAACGTAATATGCAGTGTATCATTGAAAATACCTTATAATATAACGTAATATGCAGTGTATCATTGAAAATACCTTATAATATAACGTAATATGCAGTGTATCATTGAAAATACCTTATAATATAACGTAATATGCAGTGTATCATTGAAAATACCTTATAATATAACGTAATATGCAGTGTATCATTGAAAATACCTTATAATGTAACGTAATATGCAGTGTATCATTGAAAGTACCTTATAATATAATGTAATATGCAGTCAATCATTGAAAATACGTGATAATATAACGTAATATGCAGTGTATCATTGAAAATACCTTATAATATAACGTAATATGCAGTGTATCATTGAAAATACCTTATAAAACAACGTGATATGCAGTCTATCATTGAAAATACGTGATAATATAACGTAATGTGCAGTCTATCATTGAAAATACCCTATAATATAATGTAATATGCAGAGTATCATTGAAAATGCCTTATATTATAACGTAATATGCAGTGTATCATTGAAAATGCCTTATAATATATAGTAATATGCAGTCTATCATTAAAAATACGTGATAATATAACGTAATATTCAGTGTATCATTGAAAATACCTTATAATATAAGGTAATATGCAGTGTATCATTGAAAATACCTTATAATATAACGTAATATGCAGTGCACCATTGAAAATACCCTATAATATAATGTAATATGCAGTGTATCATTGAAAATACCTTATAATATAACGTAATATGCAGTGTATCAGTGAAAATGCCTTATAATATAACGTAATATGCAGAGTATCATTGAAAATACCTTATAATATAACGTAATATGCAGTGTATCATTGAAAATACCTCATAATATAACGTAATATGCACTGTATCATAGAAAATACCTTATAATATAATGTAATATGCAGTCTATCATTGATAATACCTCATAATATAACGTAATATGCAGAGTATCATTGAAAATACCTTATAATATAACGTAATATGCAGTGTATCATTGAAAATACCCTATAATATAATGTAATATGCAGTGTATCATTGAAAATACCTTATAATATAATGTAATATTTGCAGTCTATCATTGAAAATACCTTATATTATAACGTAATATGCAGTGTATCATTGAAAATACCCTATAATATAATGTAATATGCAGTGTATCATTGAAAATACCTTATAATATAATGTAATATGCAGAGTATCATTGAAAATACCTTATAATATAACGTAATATGCAGTGTATCATTGAAAATACCTTATAATACAATGTAATATTTGCAGTCTATCATTGAAAATACCTTATATTATAACGTAATATGAAGTGTATCATTGAAAATACCCTATAATATAAGGTAATATGCAGTGTATCATTGAAAATACCTTTTAATATAATGTAATATTTGCAGTCTATCATTGAAAATACCTTATAATATTACGTAATATGCAGTCAATCATTGGAAATACCTTATAATATAACGTAATATGCAGTGTATCATTGAAAATATCCTATAATATAATGTAATATGCAGTGTATCATTGAAAATACCTTATAATATAATGTAATATTTGCAGTGTATCATTGAAAATACCTTATAATGTAACGTAATATGCAGTCAATCATTGGAAATACCTTATAATATAACGTAATATGCAGTGTATCATTGAAAATACCATATAATATAACGTAATATGCAGTGTATCATTGAAAATACCCTATAATATAATGTAATATGCAGTGTATCATTGAAAATACCTTATAATATAATGTAATATTTGCAGTGTATCATTGAAAATACCTTATAATGTAACGTAATAAGCAGTGTATCATTGAAAATATCTTGTAATGTAACGTAATATGCAGAGTATCATTCAAAATACCTTATAATATAACGTAATATGCAGTGTATCATTGAAAATACCTCATAATATAACGTAATATGCACTGTATCATAGAAAATACCTTATAATATAATGTAATATGCAGTCTATCATTGATAATACCTCATAATATAACGTAATATGCAGTCTATCATTGAAAATATCTTATAATATAACGTAATATGCAGTGTATCATTGAAAATACCTTATAATATAATGTAATATGCAGTCAATCATTGAAAATACGTGATAATATAACGTAATATGCAGTGTATCATTGAAAATACCTTATAATGTAACGTAATATGCAGTGTATCATTGAAAGTACCTTATAATATAATGTAATATGCAGTCAATCATTGAAAATACGTGATAATATAACGTAATATGCAGTGTATCATTGAAAATACCTTATAATATAACGTAATATGCAGTGTATCATTGAAAATACCTTATAATATAACGTAATATGCAGTGTATCATTGAAAATACCTTATAATATAACGTAATATGCAGTGTATCATTGAAAATACCTTATAATATAACGTAATATGCAGTGTATCATTGAAAATACCTTATAATGTAACGTAATATGCAGTGTATCATTGAAAGTACCTTATAATATAATGTAATATGCAGTCAATCATTGAAAATACGTGATAATATAACGTAATATGCAGTGTATCATTGAAAATACCTTATAATATAACGTAATATGCAGTGTATCATTGAAAATACCTTATAATATAACGTAATATGCAATGTATCATTGAAAATACCTTATAATATAACGTAATATGCAGTGTATCATTGAAAATACCTTATAATGTAACGTAATATGCAGTGTATCATTGAAAATACATTATAATGTAATGTAATATGCAGTCTATCATTGAAAATATCTTATAATATAACGTAATATGCATTGAATCATTGAAAATAGCTTATAATATAACGTGATATGCAGTCTATCATTGAAAATATCTTATAATATATAGTAATATGCAGTGTATCATTGAAAATACATTATAATGTAATGTAATATGCAGTCTATTATTGAAAATATCTTATAATATAATGTACTATGCAGTGTATCATTGAAAAGATCTTCTAATGTAACGCAATATGCAGAGTATCATTCAAAATACCTTATAATATAACGTAATATGCAGAGTATCATTGAAAATACCTTATAATATAACGTGATATGCAGAATATCATTGAATATACCATATAATGTAACGTAATAAGCAGTGTATCATTGAAAATATCTTGTAATGTACCGTAATATGCAGAGTATCATTGAAAATGCCTTATAATATAACGTAATATGCAGTGTATCATTGAAAATGCCTTATAATATAACGTAATATGCAGTGTATTATTCAAAATACCTTATAATATAACGTGATATGCAGTCTATCATTGAAAATACCATATAGTATAACGTAATATGCAGTGTATCATTGAAAATACCTTATAATGTAACGTAATATGCAGTCCATCATTGAAAATTATCATATAATATATTGTAATATGCAGTCTATCATTGAAAATATCTTATAATATAACGTAATATGCAGTGTATCATTGAAAATACCTTATAATATAACGTAATATGCAGTGTATTATTGAAAATAACTTATAATATAACGTAATATGCAGTGTATCATTGAAAATACCTTATAATGTAACGTAATATGCAGTGTATCATTGAAAGTACCTTATAATATAACGTAATATGCAGTGTATCATTGAAAATACCTTATAATGTTACGTAATATGCAGTGTATCATTGACAATACCTTATAATGTAACGTAATATGCAGTGTATCATTGAAAATACCTTATAATATAACGTAATATGCAGTGTATCATTGAAAATATCTTATTATATAACGTAATATGCAGTGTATCATTGACAATACCCTATAATATAATGTAATATGCAGTGTATCATTGAAAATACCTTATAATATAACGTAATATGCAGTGTATCATTGAAAATACCCTACAATATAATGTAATATGTAGTGTATCATTGAAAATACCTTATAATATAATTTAATATTTGCAGTCTATCATTGAAAATACCTTATAATATTACGTAATATGCAGTCAATCATTGAAAATACGAGATAATATAACGTAATATGCAGTGTATCATTGAAAATACCTTATAATATAACGTAATATGCAGTGTATCATAGAAAATACCATGTAATATAACGTAATATGCAGTGTATCATTGAAAATACCCTATAATATAATGTAATATGCAGTGTATCATTGAAAATACCTTATAATATAACGTAATATGCAGTGTATCATTGAAAATACCCTACAATATAATGTAATATGTAGTGTATCATTTAAAATACCTTATAATATAATTTAATATTTGCTGTCTATCATTGAAAATACCTTATAATATTACGTAATATGCAGTCAATCATTGAAAATACGTGCTAATATAACGTAATATGCAGTGTATCATTGAAAATACCTTATAATATAACGTAATATGCAGTGTATCATTGAAAATACCTTATAATGTAACGTAATATGCAGTGTATCATTGAAAATACCCTATAATATAATGTAATATGCAGTGTATCATTGAAAATACCTTATAATATAATGTAATATTTGCAGTGTATCATTGAAAATACCTTATAATGTAACGTAATAAGCAGTGTATCATTGAAAATATCTTGTAATGTACCGTAATATGCAGAGTATCATTGAAAATGCCTTATAATATAACGTAATATGCATTGAATCATTGAAAATAGCTTATAATATAACGTGATATGCAGTCTATCATTGAAAATATCTTATAATATATAGTAATATGCAGTGTATCATTGAAAATACATTATAATATAATGTAATATGCAGTCTATCATTGATAATACCTCATAATATAACGTAATATGCAGTCTATCATTGAAAATATCTTATAATATAACGTAATATGCAGTCTATCATTGAAAATACCTTATAATATAATGTAATATGCAGTCAATCATTGAAAATACGTGATAATATAACGTAATATGCAGTGTATCATTGAAAATACCTTATAATGTAACGTAATATGCAGTGTATCATTGAAAGTACCTTATAATATAATGTAATATGCAGTGTATCATTGAAAATACCCTATAATATAATGTAATATGCAGTGTATCATTGAAAATACCTTATAATATAACGTAATATGCAGTGTATCATTGAAAATATCTTATAATATAACGTAATATGCAGTGTATCATTGAAAATACCTTATAATATAATGTAATATTTGCAGTCTATCATTGAAAATACCTTATAATATAACGTAATATGCAGTGTATCATTGAAAATGCCTTATAATATAACGTAATATGCAGTGTATTATTCAAAATACCTTATAATATAACGTGATATGCAGTCTATCATTGAAAATACCATATAGTATAACGTAATATGCAGTGTATCATTGAAAATACCTTATAATGTAACGTAATATGCAGTCCATCATTGAAAATATCATATAATATATTGTAATATGCAGTCTATCATTGAAAATATCTTATAATATAACGTAATATGCAGTGTATCATTGAAAATACCTTATAATATAACGTAATATGCAGTGTATTATTGAAAATACCTTATAATATAACGTAATATGCAGTGTATCATTGAAAATACCTTATAATATAACGTAATATGCAGTGTATTATTGAAAATACCTTATAATATAACGTAATATGCAGTGTATCATTGAAAATACCTTATAATGTAACGTAATATGTAGTGTATCATTCAAAATACATTATAATGTAATGTAATATGCAGACTATCATTAAAAATACGTGATAATATAACGTAATATGCAGTGTATCATTGAAAATACCTTATAATATAACGTAATATGCAGTGTATCATTGAAAATACCTTATAATGTAACGTAATATGCAGTGTATCATTGAAAATACCTTATAATGTAACGTAATATGCAGTGTATTATTGAAAATACATTATAACGTAATGTAATATGCAGTCTATCATTGAAAATATCTTATTATATAATGTAATATGCAGTGTATCATTGACAATACCTTATAATGTAACGTAATATGCAGTGTATCATTGAAAATACCTTATAATATAACGTAATATGCAGTGTATCATTGAAAATACCTTATAATATAACGTAATATGCAGTGTATCATTGACAATACATTATAATGTAATGTAATATGCAGTCTATCATTGAAAATATCTTATAATATAATGTACTATGCAGTGTATCATTGAAAATATCTTCTAATGTAACGCAATATGCAGAGTATCATTCAAAATACCTTATAATATAACGTAATATGCAGAATATCATTGAAAATACCATATAATGTAACGTAATAAGCAGTGTATCATTGAAAATATCTTGTAATGTACCGTAATATGCAGAGTATCATTGAAAATGCCTTATAATATAACGTAATATGCAGTGTATCATTGAAAATGCCTTATAATATAACGTAATATGCAGTGTATTATTCAAAATACCTTATAATATAACGTGATATGCAGTCTATCATTGAAAATACCATATAGTATAACGTAATATGCAGTGTATCATTGAAAATACCTTATAATGTAACGTAATATGCAGTCCATCATTGAAAATATCATATAATATATTGTAATATGCAGTCTATCATTGAAAATATCTTATAATATAACGTAATATGCAGTGTATCATTGAAAATACCTTATAATATAACGTAATATGCAGTGTATTATTGAAAATAACTTATAATATAACGTAATATGCAGTGTATCATTGAAAATACCTTATAATGTAACGTAATATGCAGTGTATCATTGAAAATACATTATAATGTAATGTAATATGCAGTCTATCATTAAAAATACGTGATAATATAACGTAATATGCAGTGTATCATTGAAAATACCTTATAATATAACGTAATATGCAGTGTATCATTGAAAATACCTTATAATATAACGTAATATGCAATGTATCATTGAAAATACCTTATAATATAACGTAATATGCAGTGTATCATTGAAAATACCTTATAATGTAACGTAATATGCAGTGTATCATTGAAAATACATTATAATGTAATGTAATATGCAGTGTATCATTGGAAATACCCTATAATATAACATAATATGCAGTGTATCATTGAAAATACCCTATAATATAATGTAATATGAAGTGTATCATTGAAAATACCTTATAATATAATTTAATATTTGCAGTCTATCATTGAAAATACCTTATAATATTACGTAATATGCAGTCAATCATTGAAAATACGTGATAATATAACGTAATATGCAGTGTATCATTGAAAATACCTTATAATATAACGTAATATGCAGTGTATCAATGAAAATACCTTATAATATAACGTAATATGCAGTGTATCATTGAAAATACCTTATAATGTAACGTAATATGCAGTGTATCATTGAAAATACCTTATAATGTAACGTAATATGCAGTCCATCATTGAAAATATCATATAATATATTGTAATATGCAGTCTATCATTGAAAATATCTTATAATATAATTTAATATTTGCAGTGTATCATTGAAAATGCCTTATAATATAACGTAATATGCAGTATATCATTGAAAATACCTTATAATATAACGTAATATGCAGTGTATCATTGAAAATACCTTATAATGTAACGTAATATGCAGTGTATCAGTGAAAATACCTTATAATATAACGTAATATGCAGTCTATCATTGAAAATGCCTTATAAAATAACGTAATATGCAGTATATCATTGAAAATACCTTATAATATAACGTAATATGCAGTGTATCATTGAAAATACCTTATAATATAACGTAATATGCAGAGTATCATTCAAAATACCTTATAATATAACGTAATATGCAGTGTATCATTGAAAATATCATATAATATATTGTAATATGCAGTCTATCATTGAAAATATCTTATAATATAACGTAATATGCAGTGTATCATTGAAAATACCTTATAATATAATGTAATATTTGCAGTCTATCATTGAAAATACCTTATATTATAACGTAATATGCAGTGTATCATTGAAAATACCCTATAATATAATGTAATATGCAGTGTATCATTGAAAATACCTTATAATATAACTTAATATGCAGTGTATCACTGAAAATACCCTATAATATAATGTAATATGCAGTGTATCATTGAAAATACCTTATAATTTAATGTAATATTTGCAGTCTATCATTGCAAATACCTTATAATATTACGTAATATGCAGTCAATTATAGAAAATACGTCATAATATAACGTAATATGCAGTGTATCATTGAAAATACCTTATAATGTTACGTAATATGCAGTGTATCATTGAAAATACCCTTTAATATAATGTAATATGCAGTGTATCATTGAAAATACCTTATAATATAATGTAATATTTGCAGTCTATCATTGAAAATACCTTATATTATAACGTAATATGCAGTGTATCATTGAAAATACCCTATAATATTACGTAATATGCAGTCAATCATTGGAAATACCTTATAATATAACGTAATATGCAGTGTATCATTGAAAATACCCTATAATATAATGTAATATGCAGTGTATCATTGAAAATACCTTATAATATAATGTAATATTTGCAGTGTATCATTGAAAATACCTTATAATGTAACGTAATAAGCAGTGTATCATTGAAAATATCTTGTAATGTACCGTAATATGCAGAGTATCATTGAAAATGCCTTATAATATAACGTAATATGCATTGAATCATTGAAAATAGCTTATAATATAACGTGATATGCAGTCTATCATTGAAAATATCTTATAATATATAGTAATATGCAGTGTATCATAGAAAATACATTATAATATAATGTAATATGCAGTCTATCATTGATAATACCTCATAATATTACGTAATATGCAGTCAATCATTGGAAATACCTTATAATATAACGTAATATGCAGTGTATCATTGAAAATACCCTATAATATAACGTAATATGCAGTCCATCATTGAAAATATCATATAATATATTGTAATATGCAGTCTATCATTGAAAATATCTTATAATATAATTTAATATTTGCAGTGTATCATTGAAAATGCCTTATAATATAACGTAATATGCAGTATATCATTGAAAATACCTTATAATATAACGTAATATGCAGTGTATCATTGAAAATACCTTATAATGTAACGTAATATGCAGTGTATCAGTGAAAATACCTTATAATATAACGTAATATGCAGTCTATCATTGAAAATGCCTTATAAAATAACGTAATATGCAGTATATCATTGAAAATACCTTATAATATAACGTAATATGCAGTGTATCATTGAAAATACCTTATAATATAACGTATATGCAGAGTATCATTCAAAATACCTTATAATATAACGTAATATGCAGTGTATCATTGAAAATATCATATAATATATTGTAATATGCAGTCTATCATTGAAAATATCTTATAATATAACGTAATATGCAGGTGTATCATTGAAAATACCTTATAATATAATGTAATATTTGCAGTCTATCATTGAAAATACCTTATATTATAACGTAATATGCAGTGTATCATTGAAAATACCCTATAATATAATGTAATATGCAGTGTATCATTGAAAATACCTTATAATATAACTTAATATGCAGTGTATCACTGAAAATACCCTATAATATAATGTAATATGCAGTGTATCATTGAAAATACCTTATAATTTAATGTAATATTTGCAGTCTATCATTGCAAATACCTTATAATATTACGTAATATGCAGTCAATTATAGAAAATACGTCATAATATAACGTAATATGCAGTGTATCATTGAAAATACCTTATAATGTTACGTAATATGCAGTGTATCATTGAAAATACCCTATAATATAATGTAATATGCAGTGTAGTCATTGAAAATACCTTATAATATAATGTAATATTTGCAGTCTATCATTGAAAATACCTTATATTATACGTAATATGCAGTGTATCATTGAAATACCCTATAATATTACGTAATATGCAGTCAATCATTGGAAATACCTTATAATATAACGTAATATGCAGTGTATCATTGAAAATACCCTATAATATAATGTAATATGCAGTGTATCATTGAAAATACCTTATAATATAATGTAATATTTGCAGTGTATCATTGAAAATACCTTATAATGTAACGTAATAAGCAGTGTATCATTGAAAATATCTTGTAATGTACCCGTAATATGCAGAGTATCATTGAAAATGCCTTATAATATAACGTAATATGCATTGAATCATTGAAAATAGCTTATAATATAACGTGATATGCAGTCTATCATTGAAAATATCTTATAATATATAGTAATATGCAGTGTATCATAGAAAATACATTATAATATAATGTAATATGCAGTCTATCATTGATAATACCTCATAATATAACGTAATATGCAGTCTATCATTGAAAATATCTTATAATATAACGTAATATGCAGTGTATCATTGAAAATACCTTATAATATAATGTAATATGCAGTCAATCATTGAAAATACGTGATAATATAACGTAATAGCAGTGTATCATTGAAAATACCTTATAATGTAACGTAATATGCAGTGTATCATTGAAAGTACCTTATAATATAATGTAATATGCAGTCAATCATTGAAAATACGTGATAATATAACGTAATATGCAGTGTATCATTGAAAATACCTTATAATATAACGTAATATGCAGTGTATCATTGAAAATACCTTATAATATAACGTAATATGCGTGTATCATTGAAAATACCTTATAATATAACGTAATATGCAGTGTATCATTGAAAATACCTTATAATATAACGTAATATGCAGTGTATCATTGAAAATACCTTATAATGTAACGTAAATATGCAGTCTATCATTGAAAATACATTATAATATAACGTAATATGCAGTGTATCATTGAAAATGCCTTATAATATAACGTAATATGCAGTGTATTATTCAAAATACCTTATAATATAACGTGATATGCAGTCTATCATTGAAAATACCATATAGTATAACGTAATATGCAGTGTATCATTGAAAATACCTTATAATGTAACGTAATATGCAGTCCATCATTGAAAATATCATATAATATATTGTAATATGCAGTCTATCATTGAAAATATCTTATAATATAACGTAATATGCAGTGTATCATTGAAAATACCTTATAATATAACGTAATATGCAGTGTATTATTGAAAATACCTTATAATATTACGTTAATATGCAGTGTATCATTGAAAATACCTTATAATGTAACGTAATATGTAGTGTATCATTGAAAATACATTATAATGTAATGTAATATGCAGTCTATCATTAAAATACGTGATAATATAACGTAATATGCAGTGTATCATTGAAAATACCTTATAATATAACGTAATATGCAGTGTATCATTGAAAATACCTTATAATATAACGTAATATGCATTGTATCATTGAAAATACCTTATAATATAATGTAATATGCAGTGTATCATTGAAATACCTTATAATGTAACGTAATATGCAGTGTATCATTGAAAATACATTATAATGTAATGTAATATGCAGTCTATCATTGAAAATATCTTATAATATAATGTACTATGCAGTGTATCATTGAAAATATCTTCTAATGTAACGCAATATGCAGAGTATCATTCAAAATACCTTATAATATAACGTAATATGCAGAGTATCATTGAAAATACCTTATAATGTAACGTAATAAGCAGTGTATCATTGAAAATATCTTGTAATGTACCGTAATATGCAGAGTATCATTGAAAATGCCTTATAATATAACGTAATATGCATTGAATCAATGAAAATAGCTTATAATATAACGTGATATGCAGTCTATCATTGAAAATATCTTATAATATATAGTAATATGCAGTGTATCATTGAAAATACATTATAATGTAATGTAATATGCAGTCTATCATTGAAAATATCTTCTAATGTAACGCAATATGCAGAGTATCATTCAAAATACCTTATAATATAACGTAATATGCAGAGTATCATTGAAAATACCTTATAATGTAACGTAATAAGCAGTGTATCATTGAAAATATCTTGTAATGTACCGTAATATGCAGAGTATCATTGAAAATGCCTTATAATATAACGTAATATGCATTGAATCAATGAAAATAGCTTATAATATAACGTGATATGCAGTCTATCATTGAAAATATCTTATAATATATAGTAATATGCAGTGTATCATTGAAAATACATTATAATGTAATGTAATATGCAGTCTATCATTGAAAATATCTTATAATATAATGTACTATGCAGTGTATCATTGAAAATATCTTCTAATGTAACGCAATATGCAGAGTATCATTCAAAATTCCTTATAATATAACGTAATATGCAGAATATCATTGAAAATACCATATAATGTAACGTAATAAGCAGTGTATCATTGAAAATATCTTGTAATGTACCGTAATATGCAGAGTATCATTGAAAATGCCTTATAATATAACGTAATATGCAGTGTATCATTGAAAATGCCTTATAATATAACGTAATATGCAGTGTATTATTCAAAATACCTTATAATATAACGTGATATGCAGTCTATCATTGAAAATTACCATATAGTATAACGTAATATGCAGTGTATCATTGAAAATACCTTATAATGTAACGTAATATGCAGTCCATCATTGAAAATATCATATAATATATTGTAATATGCAGTCTATCATTGAAAATATCTTATAATATAACGTAATATGCAGTGTATCATTGAAAATACCTTATAATATAACGTAATATGCAGTGTATTATTGAAAATAACTTATAATATAACGTAATATGCAGTGTATCATTGAAAATACCTTATAATGTAACGTAATATGCAGTGTATCATTGAAAATACATTATAATGTAATGTAATATGCAGTCTATCATTAAAAATACGTGATAATATAACGTAATATGCAGTGTATCATTGAAAATACCTTATAATATAACGTAATATGCAGTGTATCATGAAAATACCTTATAATATAACGTAATATGCAATGTATCATTGAAAATACCTTATAATATAACGTAATATGCAGTGTATCATTGAAAATACCTTATAATGTAACGTAATATGCAGTGTATCATTGAAAATACATTATAATGTAATGTAATATGCAGTCCATCATTGAAAATATCTTATAATATAACGTAATATGCATTGAATCATTGAAAATAGCTTATAATATAACGTGATATGCAGTCTATCATTGAAAATATCTTATAATATATAGTAATATGCAGTGTATCATTGAAAATACATTATAATGTAATGTAATATGCAGTCTATCATTGAAAATACCTTATAATATAACGTAATATGCAGTGTATCATTGAAAATACCTTATAATATAACGTAATATGCAGTGTATCATTGAAAATACCCTATAATATAATGTAATATGCAGTGTATCATTGGAAATACCCTATAATATAATGTAATATGCAGTGTATCATTGAAAATACCATATAATATAACATAATATGCAGTGTATCATTGAAAATACCCTATAATATAATGTAATATGTAGTGTATCATTGGAAAATACCTTATAATATAATTTAATATTTGCAGTCTATCATTGAAATAGTAATATGCAGTCAATCATTAAAAAATACGTGATAATATAACGTAATATGCAGTGTATCATTGAAAATACCTTAAATATAACGTAATATGCAGTGTATCATTGAAAATACCTTATAATATAACGTAATATGCAGTGTATCATTGAAAATACCTTATAATATAACGTAATATGCAGTGTATCATTGAAAATACCTTATAATGTAACGTAATATGCAGTGTATCATTGAAAATACATTATAATGTAATGTAATATGCAGTCCATCATTGAAAATATCTTATAATATAACGTAATATGCATTGAATCATTGAAAATAGCTTATAATATAACGTGATATGCAGTCTATCATTGAAAATATCTTATAATATATAGTAATATGCAGTGTATCATTGAAAATACATTATAATGTAATGTAATATGCAGTCTATCATTGAAAATACCCTTATAATATAACGTAATATGCAGTGTATCATTGAAAATACCTTATAATATAACGTAATATGCAGTGTATCATTGAAAATACCCTATAATATAATGTAATATGCAGTGTATCATTGAAAATACCCTATAATATAATGTAATATGCAGTGTATCATTGAAAATACCTTATAATATAACATAATATGCAGTGTATCATTGAAAATACCCTATATATAATGTAATATGTAGTGTATCATTGAAAATACCTTATAATATAATTTAATATTTGCAGTCTATCATTGACAATACCTTATAATATTACGTAATATGCAGTCAATCATTGAAAATACGTGATAATATAACGTAATATGCAGTGTATCATTGAAAATACCTTATAATATAACGTAATATGCAGTGTATCAATGAAAATACCTTATAATATAACATAATATGCAGTGTATCATTGAAAATACCTTATAATGTAACGTAATATGCAGTGTATCATTGAAAATACCTTATAATGTAACGTAATATGCAGTCCATCATTGAAAATATCATATAATATATTGTAATATGCAGTCTATCATTGAAAATATCTTATAATATAATTTAATATTTGCAGTGTATCATTGAAAATGCCTTATAATATAACGTAATATGCAGTATATCATTGAAAATACCTTATAATATAACGTAATATGCAGTGTATCATTGAAAATACCTTATAATGTAACGTAATATGCAGTGTATCAGTGAAAATACCTTATAATATAACGTAATATGCAGTCTATCATTGAAAATGCCTTATAAAATAACGTAATATGCAGTATATCATTGAAAATACCTTATAATATAACGTAATATGCAGTGTATCATTGAAAATACCTTATAATATAACGTAATATGCAGAGTATCATTCAAAATACCTTATAATATAACGTAATATGCAGTGTATCATTGAAAATATCATATAATATATTGTAATATGCAGTCTATCATTGAAAATATCTTATAATATAACGTAATATGCAGTGTATCATTGAAAATACCTTATAATATAATGTAATATTTGCAGTCTATCATTGAAAATACCTTATATTATAACGTAATATGCAGTGTATCATTGAAAATACCCTATAATATAATGTAATATGCAGTGTATCATTGAAAATACCTTATAATATAACTTAATATGCAGTGTATCACTGAAAATACCCTATAATATAATGTAATATGCAGTGTATCATTGAAAATACCTTATAATTTAATGTAATATTTGCAGTCTATCATTGCAAATACCTTATAATATTACGTAATATGCAGTCAATTATAGAAAATACGTCATAATATAACGTAATATGCAGTGTATCATTGAAAATACCTTATAATGTTACGTAATATGCAGTGTATCATTGAAAATACCCTTTAATATAATGTAATATGCAGTGTATCATTGAAAATACCTTATAATATAATGTAATATTTGCAGTCTATCATTGAAAATACCTTATATTATAACGTAATATGCAGTGTATCATTGAAAATACCCTATAATATTACGTAATATGCAGTCAATCATTGGAAATACCTTATAATATAACGTAATATGCAGTGTATCATTGAAAATACCCTATAATATAATGTAATATGCAGTGTATCATTGAAAATACCTTATAATATAATGTAATATTTGCAGTGTATCATTGAAAATACCTTATAATGTAACGTAATAAGCAGTGTATCATTGAAAATATCTTGTAATGTACCGTAATATGCAGAGTATCATTGAAAATGCCTTATAATATAACGTAATATGCAGTGAATCATTGAAAATAGCTTATAATATAACGTGATATGCAGTCTATCATTGAAAATATCTTATAATATATAGTAATATGCAGTGTATCATTGAAAATACATTATAATATAATGTAATATGCAGTCTATCATTGATAATACCTCATAATATAACGTAATATGCAGTCTATCATTGAAAATATCTTATAATATAACGTAATATGCAGTGTATCATTGAAAATACCTTATAATATAATGTAATATGCAGTCAATCATTGAAAATACGTGATAATATAACGTAATATGCAGTGTATCATTGAAAATACCTTATAATGTAACGTAATATGCAGTGTATCATTGAAAGTACCTTATAATATAATGTAATATGCAGTCAATCATTGAAAATACGTGATAATATAACGTAATATGCAGTGTATCATTGAAAATACCTTATAATATAACGTAATATGCAGTGTATCATTGAAAATACCTTATAATATAACGTAATATGCAGTGTATCATTGAAAATACCTTATAATATAACGTAATATGCAGTGTATCATTGAAAATACCTTATAATATAACGTAATATGCAGTGTATCATTGAAAATACCTTATAATGTAACGTAATATGCAGTCTATCATTGAAAATACATTATAATATAACGTAATATGCAGTGTATCATTGAAAATGCCTTATAATATAACGTAATATGCAGTGTATTATTCAAAATACCTTATAATATAACGTGATATGCAGTCTATCATTGAAAATACCATATAGTATAACGTAATATGCAGTGTATCATTGAAAATACCTTATAATGTAACGTAATATGCAGTCCATCATTGAAAATATCATATAATATATTGTAATATGCAGTCTATCATTGAAAATATCTTATAATATAACGTAATATGCAGTGTATCATTGAAAATACCTTATAATATAACGTAATATGCAGTGTATTATTGAAAATACCTTATAATATAACGTAATATGCAGTGTATCATTGAAAATACCTTATAATGTAACGTAATATGTAGTGTATCATTCAAAATACATTATAATGTAATGTAATATGCAGACTATCATTAAAAATACGTGATAATATAACGTAATATGCAGTGTATCATTGAAAATACCTTATAATATAACGTAATATGCAGTGTATCATTGAAAATACCTTATAATATAACGTAATATGCATTGTATCATTGAAAATACCTTATAATATAATGTAATATGCAGTGTATCATTGAAAATACCTTATAATGTAACGTAATATGCAGTGTATCATTGAAAATACATTATAATGTAATGTAATATGCAGTCTATCATTGAAAATATCTTATAATATAATGTACTATGCAGTGTATCATTGAAAATATCTTCTAATGTAACGCAATATGCAGAGTATCATTCAAAATACCTTATAATATAACGTAATATGCAGAGTATCATTGAAAATACCTTATAATGTAACGTAATAAGCAGTGTATCATTGAAAATATCTTGTAATGTAACGTAATATGCAGAGTATCATTGAAAATGCCTTATAATATAACGTAATATGCATTGAATCATTGAAAATAGCTTATAATATAACGTGATATGCAGTCTATCATTGAAAATATCTTATAATATATAGTAATATGCAGTGTATCATTGAAAATACATTATAATGTAATGTAATATGCAGTCTATCATTGAAAATATCTTATAATATAATGTACTATGCAGTGTATCATTGAAAATATCTTCTAATGTAACGCAATATGCAGAGTATCATTCAAAATTCCTTATAATATAACGTAATATGCAGAATATCATTGAAAATACCATATAATGTAACGTAATAAGCAGTGTATCATTGAAAATATCTTGTAATGTACCGTAATATGCAGAGTATCATTGAAAATGCCTTATAATATAACGTAATATGCAGTGTATCATTGAAAATGCCTTATAATATAACGTAATATGCAGTGTATTATTCAAAATACCTTATAATATAACGTGATATGCAGTCTATCATTGAAAATACCATATAGTATAACGTAATATGCAGTGTATCATTGAAAATACCTTATAATGTAACGTAATATGCAGTCCATCATTGAAAATATCATATAATATATTGTAATATGCAGTCTATCATTGAAAATATCTTATAATATAACGTAATATGCAGTGTATCATTGAAAATACCTTATAATATAACGTAATATGCAGTGTATTATTGAAAATAACTTATAATATAACGTAATATGCAGTGTATCATTGAAAATACCTTATAATGTAACGTAATATGCAGTGTATCATTGAAAATACATTATAATGTAATGTAATATGCAGTCTATCATTAAAAATACGTGATAATATAACGTAATATGCAGTGTATCATTGAAAATACCTTATAATATAACGTAATATGCAGTGTATCATTGAAAATACCTTATAATATAACGTAATATGCAATGTATCATTGAAAATACCTTATAATATAACGTAATATGCAGTGTATCATTGAAAATACCTTATAATGTAACGTAATATGCAGTGTATCATTGAAAATACATTATAATGTAATGTAATATGCAGTCCATCATTGAAAATATCTTATAATATAACGTAATATGCATTGAATCATTGAAAATAGCTTATAATATAACGTGATATGCAGTCTATCATTGAAAATATCTTATAATATATAGTAATATGCAGTGTATCATTGAAAATACATTATAATGTAATGTAATATGCAGTGTATCATTGAAAATACCTTATAATATAACGTAATATGCAGTGTATCATTGAAAATACCTTATAATATAACGTAATATGCAGTGTATCATTGAAAATACCCTATAATATAATGTAATATGCAGTGTATCATTGGAAATACCCTATAATATAATGTAATATGCAGTGTATCATTGAAAATACCTTATAATAGAACATAATATGCAGTGTATCATTGAAAATACCCTATAATATAATGTAATATGTAGTGTATCATTGAAAATACCTTATAATATAATTTAATATTTGCAGTCTATCATTGAAAATACCTTATAATATTACGTAATATGCAGTCAATCATTAAAAATACGTGATAATATAACGTAATATGCAGTGTATCATTGAAAATACCTTATAATATAACGTAATATGCAGTGTATCATTGAAAATACCTTATAATATAACGTAATATGCAATGTATCATTGAAAATACCTTATAATATAACGTAATATGCAGTGTATCATTGAAAATACCTTATAATGTAACGTAATATGCAGTGTATCATTGAAAATACATTATAATGTAATGTAATATGCAGTCCATCATTGAAAATATCTTATAATATAACGTAATATGCATTGAATCATTGAAAATAGCTTATAATATAACGTGATATGCAGTCTATCATTGAAAATATCTTATAATATATAGTAATATGCAGTGTATCATTGAAAATACATTATAATGTAATGTAATATGCAGTCTATCATTGAAAATACCTTATAATATAACGTAATATGCAGTGTATCATTGAAAATACCTTATAATATAACGTAATATGCAGTGTATCATTGAAAATACCCTATAATATAATGTAATATGCAGTGTATCATTGAAAATACCCTATAATATAATGTAATATGCAGTGTATCATTGAAAATACCTTATAATATAACATAATATGCAGTGTATCATTGAAAATACCCTATAATATAATGTAATATGTAGTGTATCATTGAAAATACCTTATAATATAATTTAATATTTGCAGTCTATCATTGAAAATACCTTATAATATTACGTAATATGCAGTCAATCATTGAAAATACGTGATAATATAACGTAATATGCAGTGTATCATTGAAAATACCTTATAATATAACGTAATATGCAGTGTATCAATGAAAATACCTTATAATATAACGTAATATGCAGTGTATCATTGAAAATACCTTATAATGTAACGTAATATGCAGTGTATCATTGAAAATACCTTATAATGTAACGTAATATGCAGTCCATCATTGAAAATATCATATAATATATTGTAATATGCAGTCTATCATTGAAAATATCTTATAATATAATTTAATATTTGCAGTGTATCATTGAAAATGCCTTATAATATAACGTAATATGCAGTATATCATTGAAAATACCTTATAATATAACGTAATATGCAGTGTATCATTGAAAATACCTTATAATGTAACGTAATATGCAGTGTTTCAGTGAAAATACCTTATAATATAACGTAATATGCAGTCTATCATTGAAAATGCCTTATAAAATAACGTAATATGCAGTATATCATTGAAAATACCTTATAATATAACGTAATATGCAGTGTATCATTGAAAATACCTTATAATATAACGTAATATGCAGAGTATCATTCAAAATACCTTATAATATAACGTAATATGCAGTGTATCATTGAAAATATCATATAATATATTGTAATATGCAGTCTATCATTGAAAATATCTTATAATATAACGTAATATGCAGTGTATCATTGAAAATACCTTATAATATAATGTAATATTTGCAGTCTATCATTGAAAATACCTTATATTATAACGTAATATGCAGTGTATCATTGAAAATACCCTATAATATAATGTAATATGCAGTGTATCATTGAAAATACCTTATAATATAACTTAATATGCAGTGTATCACTGAAAATACCCTATAATATAATGTAATATGCAGTGTATCATTGAAAATACCTTATAATTTAATGTAATATTTGCAGTCTATCATTGCAAATACCTTATAATATTACGTAATATGCAGTCAATTATAGAAAATACGTCATAATATAACGTAATATGCAGTGTATCATTGAAAATACCTTATAATGTTACGTAATATGCAGTGTATCATTGAAAATACCCTTTAATATAATGTAATATGCAGTGTATCATTGAAAATACCTTATAATATAATGTAATATTTGCAGTCTATCATTGAAAATACCTTATATTATAACGTAATATGCAGTGTATCATTGAAAATACCCTATAATATTACGTAATATGCAGTCAATCATTGGAAATACCTTATAATATAACGTAATATGCAGTGTATCATTGAAAATACCCTATAATATAATGTAATATGCAGTGTATCATTGAAAATACCTTATAATATAATGTAATATTTGCAGTGTATCATTGAAAATACCTTATAATGTAACGTAATAAGCAGTGTATCATTGAAAATATCTTGTAATGTACCGTAATATGCAGAGTATCATTGAAAATACCTTATAATATAACGTAATATGCATTGAATCATTGAAAATAGCTTATAATATAACGTGATATGCAGTCTATCATTGAAAATATCTTATAATATATAGTAATATGCAGTGTATCATTGAAAATACATTATAATATAATGTAATATGCAGTCTATCATTGATAATACCTCATAATATAACGTAATATGCAGTCTATCATTGAAAATATCTTATAATATAACGTAATATGCAGTGTATCATTGAAAATACCTTATAATATAATGTAATATGCAGTCAATCATTGAAAATACGTGATAATATAACGTAATATGCAGTGTATCATTGAAAATACCTTATAATGTAACGTAATATGCAGTGTATCATTGAAAGTACCTTATAATATAATGTAATATGCAGTCAATCATTGAAAATACGTGATAATATAACGTAATATGCAGTGTATCATTGAAAATACCTTATAATATAACGTAATATGCAGTGTATCATTGAAAATACCTTATAATATAACGTAATATGCAGTGTATCATTGAAAATACCTTATAATATAACGTAATATGCAGTGTATCATTGAAAATACCTTATAATATAACGTAATATGCAGTGTATCATTGAAAATACCTTATAATGTAACGTAATATGCAGTGTATCATTGAAAGTACCTTATAATATAATGTAATATGCAGTCAATCATTGAAAATACGTGATAATATAACGTAATATGCAGTGTATCATTGAAAATACCTTATAATATAACGTAATATGCAGTGTATCATTGAAAATACCTTATAATATAACGTAATATGCAGTGTATCATTGAAAATACCTTATAATATAACGTAATATGCAGTGTATTATTGACAATACCTTATAATGTAACGTAATATGCAGTGTATCATTGAAAATACCTTATAATGTAACGTAATATGCAGTGTATCATTGAAAATACATTATAATGTAATGTAATATGCAGTCTATCATTAAAAATACGTGATAATATAACGTAATATGCAGTGTATCATTGAAAATACCTTATAATATAACGTAATATGCAGTGTATCATTGAAAATATCTTATAATATAACG
>CAKAJI010001112.1:90726-131709 GCA_916610255.1 Lasioglossum lativentre
CCTTATAATATAACGTAATATGCAGTCCATCATTGAAAATATCATATAATATATTGTAATATGCAGTCTGTCATTGAAAATATCTTATAATATAACGTAATATGCAGTGTATCTTTGAAAATACCTTATAATATAATGTAATATTTGCAGTCAATCATTGAAAATACCTTATAATATTACGTTATATTGCAGTCAATCATTGACAGTACCTTATAATGAAACGTAATAAGCTGTTGTATCATTGAAAATATCTTGTAATGTAACGTAATATGCAGAGTATCATTGAAAATGCCTGTATAATATAACGTAATATGCAGTGTATCATTGAAAATACCTTATCACTATAACGTAATATGCAGTGTATCATTGAAAATAGCTTATAATATAACGTGAATATGCAGTCTATCATTGAAAATATCTTATAATATATAGTAATATGCAGTGTATCATTGGAAAATACAATTATAATGTAATGTAATATGCAGTCTATCATTGAAAAATATCTTATAATATAATGTACTATGCAGTGTATCATTGAAAATATCTTCTAATGTAACGCAATATGCAGAGTATCATTTCAAAATACCTTATAATTATAACGTAATATGCAGAGTATCATTGAAAATACCTTATTAATATAACGTAATATGCAGTGTAATCAGTGAAATGCCTTATAATATAATGTAATATGCAGTGTATCATTGAAAATACCTTATAAGTATAAACGTAATATGCAGTGTATCATTGAAAATACCCTATAATATAATGTAATATGTAGTGTATCATTGAAAATACCTTATAATATAATGTAATATGCAGTGTATCATTGAAAATACCTTATAATATAACGTAATATGCAGTGTATCATTGAAAATACCCTATAATATAATGTAATATGTAGTGTATCATTGATAATGCCTTATAATATAACGTAATATGCACTGTATCATAGAAAATACCATATAATATAATGTAATATGCAGTCTATCATTGATAATACCTCATAATATAACGTAATATGCAGAGTATCATTGAAAATACCATATAATATAATGTAATATGCAGTCTATCATTGATAATACCTCATAATATAACGTAATATGCAGAGTATCATTGAAAATACCTTATAATATAACGTAATATGCAATGTATCATTGAAAATACCTTATAATATAACGTAATATGCAGTGTATCATTGAAAATACCTTATAATATAACGTAATATGCAGTGTATCATTGAAAATGCCTTATAATATAACGTAATATGCAGTGTATTATTTCAAAATACCTTATAATATAACGTGATATGCAGTCAATCATTGAAAATACGTGATAATATAACGTAATATGCAGTCTATCATTGAAAATGCCCTTATAATATAACGTAATATGCAGTATATCATTGAAAATACACTTATAATATAACGTAATATGCAGTGTATCATTGAAAATACCTTATAATATAACGTATTATGCAGAGTATCATTCAAAATACCTTATAATATAACGTAATATGCAGTGTATCATTGAAAATACCTCATAATATAACGTAATATGCACTGTATCATAGAAAATACCATATAATATAATGTAATATGCAGTCTATCATTGATAATACCTCATATTATAACGTAATATGCAGAGTATCATTGAAAGTACCTTATAATATAACGTAATATGCAGTGTATCATTGAAATGACTTATAATATAACGTAATATGCAGTGTATTATTCAAAATACCTTATAATATAACGTGATATGCAGTCTATCATTGAAAATACCATATAGTATAACGTAATATGCAATGTATCATTGAAAATACCTTATAATATAATGTAATATTTGCAGTCTATCATTGAAAATACCTTATAATATAATGTAATATTTGCCGTCTATCATTGAAAATACCTTATAATATAACGTAATATGCAGTGTATTATTGAAAATACCTATAATGTAACGTAATATGCAGAGTATCATTGAAAATGCCTTATTAATATAACGTAATATGCAGTGTATCATTGAAAATGCCCTTATAATATATAGTAATATGCAGTGTATCATTGAAAAATAACCTTATAATGTAACGAATATGCAAGTGTATCATTGAAAATACATAATAATGTAATGTAATATGCAGTTTATCATTGAAAATATCTTATAATATAACGTAATATGCAGTGAATCATTGAAAATAGCTTATAATATAACGTGATATGCAGTCTATCATTGAAAATATCTTATAATATATAGTAATATGCAGTGTATCATTGAAAATACATTATAATGTAATGTAATATGCAGTGTATCATTGAAAATATCTTATAATATAATGTAATATGCAGTGTATCATTGAAAATATCTTCTAATGTAACGCAATATGCAGAGTATCATTCAAAATACCTTATAATATAACGTAATATGCAGAGTATCATTGAAAATACCTTATAATATAACGTGATATGCAGAATATCATTGAAAATACCTTATAATATAACGTAATATGCAGTGTATCATTGAAAATACCTTATAATATAACGTAATATGCAGTGTATCATTGAAAATACCCTATAATATAATGTAATATGCAGTGTATCATTGAAAATACCTTATAATATAACGTAATATGCAGTGTATCATTGAAAATACCCTATAATATAATGTAATATGTAGTGTATCATTGAAAATACTTTATAATATAATTTAATATTTGCAGTCTATCATTGAAAATACCTTATAATATTACGTAATATGCAGTGTATCATTGAAAATACCTTATAATGTAACGTAATATGCAGTGTATCATTGAAAATACATTATAATGTAATGTAATATGCAGTCTATCATTGAAAATACCTTATTATGTAACGTAATATGCAGTGTATCATTGAAAATACCTTATAATGTAACGTAATATGCAGTCCATCATTGAAAATATCATATAATATATTGTAATATGCAGTCTATCATTGAAAATGTCTTATAATATAACGTAATATGCAGTGTATCATTGAAAATACCTTATAATATAATGTAATATGCAGTGTATTATTCAAAATACCTTATAATGTAACGAATATGCAGTGTATCATTGAAAATACATTATGATGTAATGTAATATGCAGTTTATCATTGAAAATATCTTATAATATAACGTAATATGCAGTGAATCATTGAAAATAGCTTATAATATAACGTGATATGCAGTCTATCATTGAAAATATCTTATAATATATAGTAATATGCAGTGTATCATTGAAAATACATTATAATGTAATGTAATATGCAGTGTATCATTGAAAATATCTTATAATATAATGTAATATGCAGTGTATCATTGAAAATATCTTCTAATGTAACGCAATATGCAGAGTATCATTCAAAATACCTTATAATATAACGTAATATGCAGAGTATCATTGAAAATACCTTATAATATAACGTGATATGCAGTGTATCATTGAAAATACCTTATAATATAACGTAATATGCAGTGTATCATTGAAAATACCCTATAATATAATGTAATATGCAGTGTATCATTGAAAATACCTTATAATATAACGTAATATGCAGTGAATCATTGAAAATACCCTATAATATAATGTAATATGTAGTGTATCATTGAAAATACCTTATAATATAATTTAATATTTGCAGTCTATCATTGAAAATACCTTATAATATTACGTAATATGCAGTCAATCATTGAAAATACGTGATAATATAACGTAATATGCAGTCTATCTTTGAAAATGCCTCATAATATAACGTAATATGCAGTATATCATTGAAAATACCTTATAATATAATGTAATATGCAGTCTATCATTGATAATACCTCATAATATAACGTAATATGCAGAGTATCATTGAAAATACCTTATAATATAACGTGATATGCAGTATATCATTGAAAATACCTTATAATGTAACGAGTATGCAGTGTATCATTGAAAATACATTATAATGTAATGTAATATGCAGTCTATCATTGAAAATATCTTATAATATAACGTAATATGCAGTGAATCATTGAAAATAGCTTATAATATAACGTGATATGCAGTCTATCATTGAAAATTTCTTATAATATATAGTAATATGCAGTGTATCATTGAAAATACATTATAATGTAATGTAATATGCAGTGTATCATTGAAAATATCTTATTTTATAATGTAATATGCAGTGTATCATTGAAAATATCTTCTAATGTAACGCAATATGCAGAGTATCGTTCAAAATACCTTATAATATAACGTAATATGCAGAATATCATTGAAAATACCTTATAATATAACGTGATATGCAGAATATCATTGAAAATACCTTATAATATAACGTAATATGCAGTGTATCATTGAAAATACCTTATAATATAACGTAATATGCAGTGTATCATTGAAAATACCCTATAATATAATGTAATATGCAGTGTATCATTGAAAATACCTTATAATATAACGTAATATGCAGTGAATCATTGAAAATACCCTATAATATAATGTAATATGTAGTGCATCATTGAAAATACCTTATAATATAATTTAATATTTGCAGTCTATCATTGAAAATACCATATAATATTACGTAATATGCAGTCAATCATTGAAAATACGTGATAATATAACGTAATATGCAGTCTATCATTGAAAATGCCTCATAATATAACGTAATATGCAGTATATCATTGAAAATACCTTATAATATAATGTAATATGCAGTCTATCATTGATAATACCTCATAATATAACGTAATATGCAGAGTATCATTGAAAATACCTTATAATATAACGTGATATGCAGTATATCATTGAAAATACCTTATAATGTAACGAGTATGCAGTGTATCATTGAAAATACATTATAATGTAATGTAATATGCAGTCTATCATTGAAAATATCTTATAATATAACGTAATATGCAGTGAATCATTGAAAATAGCTTATAATATAACGTGATATGCAGTCTATCATTGAAAATTTCTTATAATATATAGTAATATGCAGTGTATCATTGAAAATACATTATAATGTAATGTAATATGCAGTGTATCATTGAAAATATCTTATAATATAATGTAATATGCAGTGTATCATTGAAAATATCTTCTAATGTAACGCAATATGCAGAGTATCATTCAAAATACCTTATAATATAACGTAATATGCAGAGTATCATTGAAAATACCTTATAATATAACGTGATATGCAGAATATCATTGAAAATACCTTATAATATAACGTAATATGCAGTGTATCATTGAAAATACCTTATAATGTAACGTAATATGCAGTGTATCATTGAAAATACATTATAATGTAATGTAATATGCAGTCAATCATTGAAAATATCTTATAATATAACGTAATATGCAGTGAATCATTGAAAATAGCTTATAATATAACGTGATATGCAGTGTATTATTCAAAATACCTTATAATATAACGTGATATGCAGTCTATCATTGAAAATACCATATAGTATAACGTAATATGCAGTGTATCATTGAAAATACCTTATAATATAATGTAATATTTGCAGTCTATCATTGAAAATACCTTATAATATTACGTAATATGCAGTCAATCATTGACAATACCTTATAATGAAACGTAATAAGCTGTGTATCATTGAAAATATCTTGTAATGTAACGTAATATGCAGAGTATCATTGAAAATGCCTTATAATATAACGTATTATGCAGTGTATCATTGAAAATGCCTTATAATATATAGTAATATGCAGGTTATCATTAAAAATACGTGATAATATAACGTAATATGCAGTGTATCATTGAAAATACCTTATAATATAACGTAATATGCAGTGTATCATTGAAAATACCTTATAATATAACGTAATATGCAGTGTATCATTGAAAATACCTTATAATATAACGTAATATGCAGTGTATCATTGAAAATACCTTATAATGTAACGTAATATGCAGTGTATCATTGAAAATACATTATAATGTAATGTAATATGCAGTCTATCATTGAAAATATCTTATAATGTAACGCAATATGCAGAGTATCATTCAAAATACCTTATAATATAACGTAATATGCAGAGTATCATTGAAAATACCTTATAATATAACGTAATATGCAGTGTATCATTGAAAATGCCTTATAATATATAGTAATATGCAGTCTATCATTAAAAATACGTGATAATATAACGTAATATGCAGAGTATCATTGAAAATGCCTTATAATATAACGTATTATGCAGTGTATCATTGAAAATGCCTTATAATATTTAGTAATATGCAGGTTATCATTAAAAATACGTGATAATATAACGTAATATGCAGTGTATCATTGAAAATACCTTATAATATAACGTAATATGCAGTGTATCTTTGAAAATACCTTATAATATTACGTAATATGCAGTGTATCATTAAAAATACCTTATAATGTAACGTAATATGCAGTGTATCATTGAAAATACCATATAATGTAACGTAATATGCAGTCCATCATTGAAAATATCATATAATATATTGTAATATGCAGTCTATCATTGAAAATATCTTATAATATAACGTGATATGCAGAATATCATTGATAATACCATATAATGTAACGTAATAAGCAGTGTATCATTGAAAATACCTTATAATATAACGTAATATGCAGTGTATCATTGAAAATACCCTATAATATAATGTAATATGCAGTGTATCATTGATAATACCTCATAATATAACGTAATATGCAGTATATCATTGAAAATACCTTATAATATAATGTAATATGCAGTCTATCATTGATAATACCTCATAATATAACGTAATATGCAGAGTATCATTGAAAATACCTTATAATATAACGTGATATGCAGTATATCATTGAAAATACCTTATAATGTAACGAGTATGCAGTGTATCATTGAAAATACATTATAATGTAATGTAATATGCAGTCTATCATTGAAAATATCTTATAATATAACGTAATATGCAGTGAATCATTGAAAATAGCTTATAATATAACGTGATATGCAGTCTATCATTGAAAATATCTTATAATATATAGTAATATGCAGTGTATCATTGAAAATACATTATAATGTAATGTAATATGCAGTGTATCATTGAAAATATCTTATAATATAATGTAATATGCAGTGTATCATTGAAAATATCTTCTAATGTAACGCAATATGCAGAGTATCATTCAAAATACCTTATAATATAACGTAATATGCAGAGTATCATTGAAAATACCTTATAATATAACGTGATATGCAGAATATCATTGAAAATACCTTATAATATAACGTAATATGCAGTGTATCATTGAAAATACCTTATAATATAACGTAATATGCAGTGTATCATTGAAAATACCCTATAATATAATGTAATATGCAGTTTATCATTGAAAATACCTTATAATATAACGTAATATGCAGTGAATCATTGAAAATACCCTATAATATAATGTAATATGTAGTGTATCATTGAAAATACCTTATAATATAATTTAATATTTGCAGTCTATCATTGAAAATACCTTATAATATTACGTAATATGCAGTCAATCATTGAAAATACGTGATAATATAACGTAATATGCAGTCTATCATTGAAAATGCCTCATAATATAACGTAATATGCAGTATATCATTGAAAATACCTTATAATATAATGTAATATGCAGTCTATCATTGATAATACCTCATAATATAACGTAATATGCAGAGTATCATTGAAAATACCTTATAATATAACGTGATATGCAGTATATCATTGAAAATACCTTATAATGTAACGAGTATGCAGTGTATCATTGAAAATACATTATAATGTAATGTAATATGCAGTCTATCATTGAAAATATCTTATAATATAACGTAATATGCAGTGAATCATTGAAAATACCTTATAATATAATGTAATATGCAGTCTATCATTGATAATACCTCATAATATAACGTAATATGCAGAGTATCATTGAAAATACCTTATAATATAACGTGATATGCAGTATATCATTGAAAATACCTTATAATGTAACGAGTATGCAGTGTATCATTGAAAATACATTATAATGTAATGTAATATGCAGTCTATCATTGAAAATATCTTATAATATAACGTAATATGCAGTGAATCATTGAAAATAGCTTATAATATAACGTGATATGCAGTCTATCATTGAAAATTTCTTATAATATATAGTAATATGCAGTGTATCATTGAAAATACATTATAATGTAATGTAATATGCAGTCAATCATTGAAAATATCTTATAATATAACGTAATATGCAGTGAATCATTGAAAATAGCTTATAATATAACGTGATATGCAGTGTATTATTCAAAATACCTTATAATATAACGTGATATGCAGTCTATCATTGAAAATACCACATGGTATAACGTAATATGCAGTGTATCATTGAAAATACCTTATAATATAATGTAATATTTGCAGTCTATCATTGAAAATACCTTATAATATTACGTAATATGCAGTCAATCATTGACAATACCTTATAATGAAACGTAATAAGCTGTGTATCATTGAAAATATCTTGTAATGTAACGTAATATGCAGAGTATCATTGAAAATGCCTTATAATATAACGTATTATGCAGTGTATCATTGAAAATGCCTTATAATATATAGTAATATGCAGGTTATCATTAAAAATACGTGATAATATAACGTAATATGCAGTGTATCATTGAAAATACCTTATAATATAACGTAATATGCAGTGTATCATTGAAAATACCTTATAATATAACGTAATATGCAGTGTATCATTGAAAATACCTTATAATATAACGTAATATGCAGTGTATCATTGAAAATACCTTATAATGTAACGTAATATGCAGTGTATCATTGAAAATACATTATAATGTAATGTAATATGCAGTCTATCATTGAAAATATCTTATAATGTAACGCAATATGCAGAGTATCATTCAAAATACCTTATAATATAACGTAATATGCAGAGTATCATTGAAAATACCTTATAATATAACGTAATATGCAGTGTATCATTGAAAATGCCTTATAATATATAGTAATATGCAGTCTATCATTAAAAATACGTGATAATATAACGTAATATGCAGAGTATCATTGAAAATGCCTTATAATATAACGTATTATGCAGTGTATCATTGAAAATGCCTTATAATATATAGTAATATGCAGGTTATCATTAAAAATACGTGATAATATAACGTAATATGCAGTGTATCATTGAAAATACCTTATAATATAACGTAATATGCAGTGTATCTTTGAAAATACCTTATAATATTACGTAATATGCAGTGTATCATTAAAAATACCTTATAATGTAACGTAATATGCAGTGTATCATTGAAAATACCTTATAATGTAACGTAATATGCAGTCCATCATTGAAAATATCATATAATATATTGTAATATGCAGTCTATCATTGAAAATATCTTATAATATAACGTGATATGCAGAATATCATTGAAAATACCATATAATGTAACGTAATAAGCAGTGTATCATTGAAAATACCTTATAATATAACGTAATATGCAGTGTATCATTGAAAATACCCTATAATATAATGTAATATGCAGTGTATCATTGATAATACCTCATAATATAACGTAATATGCAGAGTATCATTGAAAATACCTTATAATATAACGTAATATGCAGTGTATCATTGAAAATGCCTTATAATATAACGTAATATGCAGTGTATTATTCAAAATACCTTATAATATAACGTGATATGCAGTCTATCATTGAAAATACCATATAGTATAACGTAATATGCATTGTATCATTGAAAATACCTTATAATATAATGTAATATTTGCAGTCTATCATTGAAAATACCTTATAATATAACGTAATATGCAGTGTATCATTGAAAATACCTTATAATATAACGTAATATGCAGTGTATCATTGAAAATACCTTATAATGTAACGTAATATGCAGTGTATCATTGAAAATACCTTATAATGTAACGTAATATGCAGTCCATCATTGAAAATATCATATAATATATTGTAATATGCAGTCTATCATTGAAAATACCTTATAATATAACGTAATATGCAGTGTATCATTGAAAATACCTCATAATATAACGTAATATGCACTGTATCATAGAAAATACCTTATAATATAATGTAATATGCAGTCTATCATTGATAATACCTCATAATATAACGTAATATGCAGAGTATCATTGAAAATACCTTATAATATAACGTAATATGCAGTGTATCATTGAAAATGCCTTATAATATAACGTAATATGCAGTGTATTATACAAAATACCTTATAATATAACGTGATATGCAGTCTATCATTGAAAATACCATATAGTATAACGTAATATGCATTGTATCATTGAAAATACCTTATAATATAATGTAATATTTGCAGTCTATCATTGAAAATACCTTATAATATAACGTAATATGCAGTGTATCATTGAAAATAGCTTATAATATAACGTAATATGCAGCGTATCATTGAAAATACCTTATAATGTAACGTAATATGCAGTGTATCATTGAAAATACCTTATAATGTAACGTAATATGCAGTCTATCATTGAAAATATCTTATAATATAACGTAATATGCAGTGTATCATTGAAAATACCTTATAATATAATGTAATATTTGCAGTCTATCATTGAAAATACCTTATAATATTACGTAATATGCAGTCAATCATTGAAAATACGTGATAATATAACGTAATATGCAGTCTATCATTGAAAATGCCTTATAATATAACGTAATATGCAGTATATCATTGAAAATACCTTATAATATAACGTAATATACAGTGTATCATTGAAAATACCTTATAATGTAACGTAATATGCAGAGTATCATTGAAAATGCCTTATAATATAACGTAATATGCAGTGTATCATTGAAAATGCCTTATAAAATATAGTAATATGCAGTCTATCATTAAAAATATCTTATAATATAACGTAATATGCAGTGTATCATTGAAAATACATTATAATATAACGTAATATGCAGTGTATTATTGAAAATACCTTATAATGTAACGTAATATGCAGAGTATCATTGAAAATGCCTTATAATATAACGTAATATGCAGTGTATCATTGAAAATGCCTTATAATATATAGTAATATGCAGTGTATCATTGAAAATACCTTATAATGTAACGAATATGCAGTGTATCATTGAAAATACATTATAATGTAATGTAATATGCAGTTTATCATTGAAAATATCTTATAATATAACGTAATATGCAGTGAATCATTGAAAATAGCTTATAATATAACGTGATATGCAGTGTATCATTGAAAATACCTCATAATATAACGTAATATGCACTGTATCATAGAAAATACCTTATAATATAATGTAATATGCAGTCTATCATTGATAATACCTCATAATATAACGTAATATGCAGAGTATCATTGAAAATACCTTATAATATAACGTAATATGCAGTGTATCATTGAAAATGCCTTATAATATAACGTAATATGCAGTGTATTATTCAAAATAGCTTATAATATAACGTGATATGCAGTCTATCATTGAAAATACCATATAGTATAACGTAATATGCATTGTATCATTGAAAATACCTTATAATATAATGTAATATTTGCAGTCTATCATTGAAAATACCTTATAATATAACGTAATATGCAGTGTATCATTGAAAATAGCTTATAATATAACGTAATATGCAGCGTATCATTGAAAATACCTTATAATGTAACGTAATATGCAGTCTATCATTAAAAATATCTTATAATATAACGTAATATGCAGTGTATCATTGAAAATACCTTATAATATAACGTAATATGCAGTGTATTATTGAAAATGCCTTATAATGTAACGTAATATGCAGAGTATCATTGAAAATGAATTATAATATAACGTAATATGCAGTGTATCATTGAAAATGCCTTATAATATATAGTAATATGCAGTGTATCATTGAAAATACCTTATAATGTAACGAATATGCAGTGTATCATTGAAAATACATTATAATGTAATGTAATATGCAGTTTATCATTGAAAATATCTTATAATATAACGTAATATGCAGTGAATCATTGAAAATAGCTTATAATATAACGTGATATGCAGTCTATCATTGAAAATATCTTATAATATATAGTAATATGCAGTGTATCATTGAAAATACATTATAATGTAATGTAATATGCAGTGTATCATTGAAAATATCTTATAATATAATGTAATATGCAGTGTATCATTGAAAATATCTTCTAATGTAACGCAATATGCAGAGTATCATTCAAAATACCTTATAATATAACGTAATATGCAGAGTATCATTGAAAATACCTTATAATATAACGTGATATGCAGAATATCATTGAAAATACCTTATAATATAACGTTATATGCAGTGTATCATTGAAAATACCTTATAATATAACGTAATATGCAGTGTATCATTGAAAATACCCTATAATATAATGTAATATGCAGTGTATCATTGAAAATACCTTATAATATAACGTAATATGCAGTGAATCATTGAAAATACCCTATAATATAATGTAATATGTAGTGTATCATTGAAAATACCTTATAATATAATTTAATATTTGCAGTCTATCATTGAAAATACCTTATAATATTACGTAATATGCAGTCAATCATTGAAAATACGTGATAATATAACGTAATATGCAGTCTATCATTGAAAATGCCTCATAATATAACGTAATATGCAGTATATCATTGAAAATACCTTATAATATAATGTAATATGCAGTCTATCATTGATAATACCTCATAATATAACGTAATATGCAGAGTATCATTGAAAATACCTTATAATATAACGTGATATGCAGTATATCATTGAAAATACCTTATAATGTAACGAGTATGCAGTGTATCATTGAAAATACATTATAATGTAACGTGATATGCAGAATATCATTGAAAATACCTTATAATATAACGTTATATGCAGTGTATCATTGAAAATACCTTATAATATAACGTAATATGCACTGTATCATAGAAAATACCTTATAATATAATGTAATATGCAGTCTATCATTGATAATACCTCATAATATAACGTAATATGCAGTGTATCATTGAAAATATCTTATAATATAATGTAATATGCAGTGTATCATTCAAAATATCTTCTAATGTAACGCAATATGCAGAGTATCATTCAAAATACCTTATAATATAACGTAATATGCAGAGTATCATTGAAAATACCTTATAATATAACGTGATATGCAGAATATCATTGAAAATACCTTATAATATAACGTTATATGCAGTGTATCATTGAAAATACCTTATAATATAACGTAATATGCAGTGTATCATTGAAAATACCCTATAATATAATGTAATATGCAGTGTATCATTGAAAATACCTTATAATATAACGTAATATGCAGTGAATCATTGAAAATACCCTATAATATAATGTAATATGTAGTGTATCATTGAAAATACCTTATAATATAATTTAATATTTGCAGTCTATCATTGAAAATACCTTATAATATTACGTAATATGCAGTCAATCATTGAAAATACGTGATAATATAACGTAATATGCAGTCTATCATTGAAAATGCCTCATAATATAACGTAATATGCAGTATATCATTGAAAATACCTTATAATATAATGTAATATGCAGTCTATCATTGATAATACCTCATAATATAACGTAATATGCAGAGTATCATTGAAAATACCTTATAATATAACGTGATATGCAGTATATCATTGAAAATACCTTATAATGTAACGAGTATGCAGTGTATCATTGAAAATATATTATAATGTAACGTGATATGCAGAATATCATTGAAAATACCTTATAATATAACGTTATATGCAGTGTATCATTGAAAATACCTTATAATATAACGTAATATGCACTGTATCATAGAAAATACCTTATAATATAATGTAATATGCAGTCTATCATTGATAATACCTCATAATATAACGTAATATGCAGAGTATCATTGAAAATACCTTATAATATAACGTAATATGCAGTGTATCATTGAAAATGCCTTATAATATAACGTAATATGCAGTGTATTATACAAAATACCTTATAATATAACGGGATATGCAGTCTATCATTGAAAATACCATATAGTATAACGTAATATGCATTGTATCATTGAAAATACCTTATAATATAATGTAATATTTGCAGTCTATCATTGAAAATACCTTATAATATAACGTAATATGCAGTGTATCATTGAAAATAGCTTATAATATAACGTAATATGCAGCGTATCATTGAAAATACCTTATAATGTAACGTAATATGCAGTGTATCATTGAAAATACCTTATAATGTAACGTAATATGCAGTCTATCATTGAAAATATCTTATAATATAACGTAATATGCAGTGTATCATTGAAAATACCTTATAATATAATGTAATATTTGCAGTCTATCATTGAAAATACCTTATAATATTACGTAATATGCAGTCAATCATTGAAAATACGTGATAATATAACGTAATATGCAGTCTATCATTGAAAATGCCTTATAATATAACGTAATATGCAGTATATCATTGAAAATACCTTATAATATAACGTAATATACAGTGTATCATTGAAAATACCTTATAATGTAACGTAATATGCAGAGTATCATTGAAAATGCCTTATAATATAACGTAATATGCAGTGTATCATTGAAAATGCCTTATAAAATATAGTAATATGCAGTCTATCATTAAAAATATCTTATAATATAACGTAATATGCAGTGTATCATTGAAAATACCTTATAATATAACGTAATATGCAGTGTATTATTGAAAATACCTTATAATGTAACGTAATATGCAGAGTATCATTGAAAATGCCTTATAATATAACGTAATATGCAGTGTATCATTGAAAATGCCTTATAATATATAGTAATATGCAGTGTATCATTGAAAATACCTTATAATGTAACGAATATGCAGTGTATCATTGAAAATACATTATAATGTAATGTAATATGCAGTTTATCATTGAAAATATCTTATAATATAACGTAATATGCAGTGAATCATTGAAAATAGCTTATAATATAACGTGATATGCAGTGTATCATTGAAAATACCTCATAATATAACGTAATATGCACTGTATCATAGAAAATACCTTATAATATAACGTAATATGCAGAGTATCATTGAAAATACCTTATAATATAAAGTGATATGCAGAATATCATTGAAAATACCTTATAATATAACGTAATATGCAGTGTATCATTGAAAATACCTTATAATATAACGTAATATGCAGTGTATCATTGAAAATACCCTATAATATAATGTAATATGCAGTGTATCATTGAAAATGCCTTATAATATAACGTAATATGCAGTGTATTATTCAAAATACCTTATAATATAACGTGATATGCAGTCTATCATTGAAAATACCATATAGTATAACGTAATATGCATTGTATCATTGAAAATACCTTATAATATAATGTAATATTTGCAGTCTATCATTGAAAATACCTTATAATATAACGTAATATGCAGTGTATCATTGAAAATACCTTATAATATAACGTAATATGCAGTGTATCATTGAAAATACCTTATAATGTAACGTAATATGCAGTGTATCATTGAAAATACCTTATAATGTAACGTAATATGCAGTCCATCATTGAAAATATCATATAATATATTGTAATATGCAGTCTATCATTGAAAATATCTTATAATATATAGTAATATGCAGTGTATCATTGAAAATACATTATAATGTAATGTAATATGCAGTGTATCATTGAAAATATCTTATAATATAATGTAATATGCAGTGTATCATTGAAAATATCTTCTAATGTAACGCAATATGCAGAGTATCATTCAAAATACCTTATAATATAACGTAATATGCAGAGTATCATTGAAAATACCTTATAATATAACGTGATATGCAGAATATCATTGAAAATACCTTATAATATAACGTAATATGCAGTGTATCATTGAAAATACCTTATAATGTAACGTAATATGCAGTGTATCATTGAAAATACATTATAATGTAATGTAATATGCAGTCAATCATTGAAAATATCTTATAATATAACGTAATATGCAGTGAATCATTGAAAATAGCTTATAATATAACGTGATATGCAGTGTATTATTCAAAATACCTTATAATATAACGTGATATGCAGTCTATCATTGAAAATACCATATAGTATAACGTAATATGCAGTGTATCATTGAAAATACCTTATAATATAATGTATTATTTGCAGTCTATCATTGAAAATACCTTATAATATTACGTAATATGCAGTCAATCATTGACAATACCTTATAATGAAACGTAATAAGCTGTGCATCATTGAAAATATCTTGTAATGTAACGTAATATGCAGAGTATCATTGAAAATGCCTTATAATATAACGTATTATGCAGTGTATCATTGAAAATGCCTTATAATATATAGTAATATGCAGGTTATCATTAAAAATACGTGATAATATAACGTAATATTCAGTGTATCATTGAAAATACCTTATAATATAACGTAATATGCAGTGTATCATTGAAAATACCTTATAATATAACGTAATATGCAGTGTATCATTGAAAATACCTTATAATATAACGTAATATGCAGTGTATCATTGAAAATACCTTATAATGTAACGTAATATGCAGTGTATCATTGAAAATACATTATAATGTAATGTAATATGCAGTCTATCATTGAAAATATCTTATAATGTAACGTAATATGCAGTGTATCATTGAAAATGCCTTATAATATAACGTAATATGCAGTGTATTATTCAAAATAGCTTATAATATAACGTGATATGCAGTCTATCATTGAAAATACCATATAGTATAACGTAATATGCATTGTATCATTGAAAATACCTTATAATATAATGTAATATTTGCAATCTATCATTGAAAATACCTTATAATATAACGTAATATGCAGTGTATCATTGAAAATACCTTATAATATAACGTAATATGCAGTGTATCATTGAAAATACCTTATAATGTAACGTAATATGCAGTCTATCATTAAAAATATCTTATAATATAACGTAATATGCAGTGTATCATTGAAAATACCTTATAATATAACGTAATATGCAGTGTATTATTGAAAATGCCTTATAATGTAACGTAATATGCAGAGTATCATTGAAAATGCCTTATAATATAACGTAATATGCAGTGTATCATTGAAAATGCCTTATAATATATAGTAATATGCATTGTATCATTGAAAATACCTTATAATGTAACGAATATGCAGTGTATCATTGAAAATACATTATAATATAACGTGATATGCAGAATATCATTGAAAATATCTTATAATATAACGTAATATGCAGTGAATCATTGAAAATAGCTTATAATATAACGTGATATGCAGTCTATCATTGAAAATATCTTATAATATATAGTAATATGCAGTGTATCATTGAAAATACATTATAATGTAATGTAATATGCAGTGTATCATTGAAAATATCTTATAATATAATGTAATATGCAGTGTATCATTGAAAATATCTTCTAATGTAACGCAATATGCAGAGTATCATTCAAAATACCTTATAATATAACGTAATATGCAGAGTATCATTGAAAATACCTTATAATATGCAGTGTATCATTGAAAATACCTTATAATGTAACGTAATATGCAGTGTATTATTGAAAATACATTATAATGTAATGTAATATGCAGTCAATCATTGAAAATATCTTATAATATAACGTAATATGCAGTGAATCATTGAAAATAGCTTATAATATAACGTGATATGCAGTGTATTATTCAAAATACTTTATAATATAACGTGATATGCAGTCTATCATTGAAAATACCATATAGTATAACGTAATATGCAGTGTATCATTGAAAATACCTTATAATATAATGTAATATTTGCAGTCTATCATTGAAAATACCTTATAATATTACGTAATATGCAGTCAATCATTGACAATACCTTATAATGAAACGTAATAAGCTGTGTATCATTGAAAATATCTTGTAATGTAACGTAATATGCAGAGTATCATTGAAAATGCCTTATAATATAACGTATTATGCAGTGTATCATTGAAAATGCCTTATAATATATAGTAATATGCAGGTTATCATTGAAAATACATTATAATATATCGTAATTTATCATTCAAAATACCTCATAATATAACGTAATATGCAGTGTATCATTGGAAATACCTTATAATGTAACGTAATATGCAGTGTATCATTGAAAATACATTATAATGTAATGTAATATGCAGTCTATCATTGAAAATATCTTATAATGTAACGTAATATGCAGTGTATCATTGAAAATACATTATAATGTAATGTAATATGCAGTCTATCATTGAAAATATCTTATAATGTAACGTAATATGCAGTGTATCATTGAAAATGCCTTATAATATAACGTAATATGCAGTGTATTATTCAAAATAGCTTATAATATAACGTGATATGCAGTCTATCATTGAAAATACCATATAGTATAACGTAATATGCATTGTATCATTGAAAATACCTTATAATATAATGTAATATTTGCAATCTATCATTGAAAATACCTTATAATATAACGTAATATGCAGTGTATCATTGAAAATACCTTATAATATAACGTAATATGCAGTGTATCATTGAAAATACCTTATAATATAACGTAATATGCAGTCTATCATTAAAAATATCTTATAATATAACGTAATATGCAGTGTATCATTGAAAATACCTTATAATATAACGTAATATGCAGTGTATTATTGAAAATGCCTTATAATGTAACGTAATATGCAGAGTATCATTGAAAATGCCTTATAATATAACGTAATATGCAGTGTATCATTGAAAATGCCTTATAATATATAGTAATATGCAGTGTATCATTGAAAATACCTTATAATGTAACGAATATGCAGTGTATCATTGAAAATACATTATAATGTAATGTAATATGCAGTTTATCATTGAAAATATCTTATAATATAACGTAATATGCAGTGAATCATTGAAAATAGCTTATAATATAACGTGATATGCAGTCTATCATTGAAAATATCTTATAATATATAGTAATATGCAGTGTATCATTGAAAATACATTATAATGTAATGTAATATGCAGTGTATCATTGAAAATATCTTATAATATAATGTAATATGCAGTGTATCATTGAAAATATCTTCTAATGTAACGCAATATGCAGAGTATCATTCAAAATACCTTATAATATAACGTAATATACAGAGTATCATTGAAAATACCTTATAATATAACGTGATATGCAGAATATCATTGAAAATACCTTATAATATAACGTAATATGCAGTGTATCATTGAAAATACCTTATAATATAACGTAATATGCAGTGTATCATTGAAAATACCCTATAATATAATGTAATATGCAGTGTATCATTGAAAATGCCTTATAATATAACGTAATATGCAGTGTATTATTCAAAATACCTTATAATATAACGTGATATGCAGTCTATCATTGAAAATACCATATAGTATAACGTAATATGCATTGTATCATTGAAAATACCTTATAATATAATGTAATATTTGCAGTCTATCATTGAAAATACCTTATAATATAACGAAATATGCAGTGTATCATTGAAAATACCTTATAATATAACGTAATATGCAGTGTATCATTGAAAATACCTTATAATGTAACGTAATATGCAGTGTATCATTGAAAATACCTTATAATGTAACGTAATGTGCAGTCCAACATTGAAAATATCATATAATATATTGTAATATGCAGTCTATCATTGAAAATATCTTATAATATAACGTAATATGCAGTGTATCATTGAAAATACCTTATAATATAATGTAATATTTGCAGTCTATCATTGAAAATACCTTATAATATTACGTAATATGCAGTCAATCATTGAAAATACGTGATAATATAACGTAATATGCAGTCTATCATTGAAAATGCCTTATAATATATCGTAATATGCAGTATATCATTGAAAATACCTTATAATATAACGTAATATGCAGTGTATCATTGAAAATACCTTATAATATAACGTAATATGCAGTGTATCATTGAAAATGCCTTATAATATAACGTAATATGCAGTGTATTATTCAAAATACCTTATAATATAACGTGATATGCAGTCTATCATTGAAAATACCATATAGTATAACGTAATATGCAGTGTATCATTGAAAATACCTTATAATATAATGTAATATTTGCAGTCTATCATTGAAAATACCTTATAAAATAACGTAATATGCAGTATATCATTGAAAATACCTTATAAAATAACGTAATATGCAGTATATCATTGAAAATACCTTATAATGTATCGAATATGCAGTGTATCATTGAAAATACATTATAATGTAATGTAATATGCAGTGTATCATTGAAAATATCTTCTAATGTAACGCAATATGCAGAGTATCATTCAAAATACCTTATAATATAACGTAATATGCAGAGTATCATTGAAAATACCTTATAATATAACGTGATATGCAGAATATCATTGAAAATACCTTATAATATAACGTAATATGCAGTGTATCATTGAAAATACCTTATAATATAACGTAATATGCAGTGTATCATTGAAAATACCCTATAATATAATGTAATATGCAGTGTATCATTGAAAATGCCTTATAATATAACGTAATATGCAGTGTATTATTCAAAATACCTTATAATATAACGTGATATGCAGTCTATCATTGAAAATACCATATAGTATAACGTAATATGCATTGTATCATTGAAAATACCTTATAATATAATGTAATATTTGCAGTCTATCATTGAAAATACCTTATAATATAACGTAATATGCAGTGTATCATTGAAAATACCTTATAATATAACGTAATATGCAGTGTATCATTGAAAATAGTTTATAATGTAACGTAATATGCAGTGTATCATTGAAAATACCTTATAATGTAACGTAATATGCAGTCCATCATTGAAAATATCATATAATATATTGTAATATGCAGTCTATCATTGAAAATATCTTATAATATAACGTAATATGCAGTGTATCATTGAAAATACCTTATAATATAATGCAATATTTGCAGTCTATCATCGAAAATACCTTATAATATTACGTAATATGCAGTCAATCATTGAAAATACGTGATAATATAACGTAATATGCAGTCTATCATTGAAAATGTCTTATAATATATCGTAATATGCAGTATATCATTGAAAATACCTTATAATATAACGTAATATGCAGTGTATCATTGAAAATACCTTATAATATAACGTAATATGCAGTGTATCATTGAAAATGCCTTATAATATAACGTAATATGCAGTGTATTATTCAAAATACCTTATAATATAACGTGATATGCAGTCTATCATTGAAAATACCATATAGTATAACGTAATATGCAGTGTATCATTGAAAATACCTTATAATATAATGTAATATTTGCAGTCTATCGTTGAAAATACCTTATAATATAACGTGATATGCAGAATATCATTGAAAATACCTTATAATATAACGTAATATGCAGAGTATCATTGAAAATACCTTATAATATAACGTGATATGCAGTCTATCATTGAAAATACCATATAGTATAACGTAATATGCAGTGTATCATTGAAAATACCTTATAATATAATGTAATATTTGCAGTCTATCATTGAAAATACCTTATAATATAACGTAATATGCAGTGTATCATTGAAAATATCTTCTAATGTAACGCAATATGCAGAGTATCATTCAAAATACCTTATAATATAACGTAATATGCAGAGTATCATTGAAAATACCTTATAATATAACGTGATATGCAGAATATCATTGAAAATACCTTATAATATAACGTAATATGCAGTGTATCATTGAAAATACCTTATAATATAACGTAATATGCAGTGTATCATTGAAAATACCTTATAATATAAGGTAATATGCAGAGTATCATTCAAAATACCTTATAATATAACGTAATATGCAGTGTATCATTGAAAATACCTCATAATATAACGTAATATGCACTGTATCATTGAAAATACCTTATAATATAATGTAATATGCAGTCTATCATTGATAATACCTCATAATATAACGTAATATGCAGAGTATCATTGAAAATACCTTATAATATAACGTGATATGCAGTATATCATTGAAAATACCTTACAATGTAACGTAATAAGCAGTGTATCATTGAAAATATCTTGTAATGTAACGTAATATGCAGAGTATCATTGAAAATGCCTTATAATATAACGTAATATGCAGTGTATCATTGAAAATGCCTTATAATATATAGTAATATGCAGTGTATCATTGAAAATACCTTATAATGTAACGAATATGCAGTGTATCATTGAAAATACATTATAATGTAATGTAATATGCAGTCTATCATTGAAAATATCTTATAATATAACGTAATATGCAGTGAATCATTGAAAATAGCTTATAATATAACGTGATATGCAGTCTATCATTGAAAATATCTTATAATATATAGTAATATGCAGTGTATCATTGAAAATACATTATAATGCAATGTAATATGCAGTGTATCATTGAAAATATCTTATAATATAATGTAATATGCAGTGTATCATTGAAAATATCTTCTAATATAACGCAATATGCAGAGTATCATTCAAAATACCTTATAATATAACGTAATATGCAGAGAATCATTGAAAATACCTTATAATACAACGTGATATGCAGAATATCATTGAAAATACCTTATAATATAACGTAATATGCAGTGTATCATTGAAAATACCTTATAATGTAACGTAATATGCAGTGTATCATTGAAAATACATTATAATGTAATGTAATATGCAGTCAATCATTGAAAATATCTTATAATATAACGTAATATGCAGTGAATCATTGAAAATAGCTTCTAATATAACGTGATATGCAGTGTATTATTCAAAATACCTTATAATATAACGTGATATGCAGTCTATCATTGAAAATACCATATAGTAAAACGTAATATGCAGTGTATCATTGAAAATACCTTATAATATAATGTAATATTTGCAGTCTATCATTGAAAATACCTTATAATATAACGTAATATGCAGTGTATCATTGAAAATACCTTATAATATAACGTAATATGCAGTGTATCATTGAAAATGCCTTATAATATAACGTAATATGCAGTGTATTATTCAAAATACCTTATAATATAAAGTGATATGCAGTCTATCATTAAAAATACCATATAGTATAACGTAATATGCAGTGTATCATTGAAAATACCTTATAATATAATGTAATATTTGCAGTCTATCATTGAAAATACCTTATAATATAACGTAATATGCAGTGTAATCATTGAAAATACCTTATAATATAACGTAATATGCAGTGTATCAGTGAAAATACCTTATAATATAACGTAATATGCAGTCTATCATTGAAAATGCCTTATAAAATAACGTAATATGCAGTATATCATTGAAAATACCTTATAATGTAACGAATATGCAGTGTATCATTGAAAATACATTATAATGTAATGTAATATGCAGTGTATCATTGAAAATATCTTCTAATGTAACGCAATATGCAGAGTATCATTCAAAATACCTTATAATATAACGTAATATGCAGAGTATCATTGAAAATACCTTATAATATAACGTGATTATGCAGAATATCATTGAAAATACCTTATAATAACGTAATATGCAGAGTATCATTGAAAATACCTTATAATATAACGTGATATGCAGTCTATCATTGAAAATACCATATAGTATAACGTAATATGCAGTGTATCATTGAAAATACCTTATAATATAATGTAATATTTGCAATCTATCATTGAAAATACCTTATAATATAACGTAATATGCAGTGTATCATTGAAAATATCTTCTAATGTAACGCAATATGCAGAGTATCATTCAAAATACCTTATAATATAACGTAATATGCAGAGTATCATTGAAAATACCTTATAATATAACGTGATATGCAGAATATCATTGAAAATACCTTATAATATAACGTAATATGCAGTGTATCATTGAAAATACCTTATAATATAACGTAATATGCAGTGTATCATTGAAAATACCTTATAATGTAACGTAATATGCAGTGTATCATTGAAAATATCATATAATATATTGTAATATGCAGTCTATCATTGAAAATACCTTATAATATTACGTAATATGCAGTGTATCATTGAAAATACCTTATAATATAATTTAATATTTGCAGTCTATCATTGAAAATACCTTATAATATTACGTAATATGCAGTCAATCATTGAAAATACGTGATAATAAAACATAATATGCAGTATATCATTGAAAATACCATATAATATAACGTAATATGCAGTGTATCATTGAAAATACCTTATAATATAAGGTAATATGCAGAGTATCATTCAAAATACCTTATAATATAACGTAATATGCAGTGTATCATTGAAAATACCTCATAATATAACGTAATATGCACTGTATCATTGAAAATACCTTATAATATAATGTAATATGCAGTCTATCATTGATAATACCTCATAATATAACGTAATATGCAGAGTATCATTGAAAATACCTTATAATATCACGTGATATGCAGTATATCATTGAAAATACCTTACAATGTAACGTAATAAGCAGTGTATCATTGAAAATATCTTGTAATGTAACGTAATATGCAGAGTATCATTGAAAATGCCTTATAATATAACGTAATATGCAGTGTATCATTGAAAATGCCTTATAATATATAGTAATATGCAGTGTATCATTGAAAATACCTTATAATGTAACGAATATGCAGTGTATCATTGAAAATACATTATAATGTAATGTAATATGCAGTCTATCATTGAAAATATCTTATAATATAACGTAATATGCAGTGAATCATTGAAAATAGCTTATAATATAACGTGATATGCAGTCTATCATTGAAAATATCTTATAATATATAGTAATATGCAGTGTATCATTGAAAATACATTATAATGTAATGTAATATGCAGTGTATCATTGAAAATATCTTATAATATAATGTAATATGCAGTGTATCATTGAAAATATCTTCTAATGTAACGCAATATGCAGAGTATCATTCAAAATACCTTATAATATAACGTAATATGCAGAGTATCATTGAAAATACCTTATAATACAACGTGATATGCAGAATATCATTGAAAATACCTTATAATATAACGTAATATGCAGTGTATCATTGAAAATACCTTATAATGTAACGTAATATGCAGTGTATCATTGAAAATACATTATAATGTAATGTAATATGCAGTCAATCATTGAAAATATCTTATAATATAACGTAATATGCAGTGAATCATTGAAAATAGCTTCTAATATAACGTGATATGCAGTGTATTATTCAAAATACCTTATAATATAACGTGATATGCAGTCTATCATTGAAAATACCATATAGTAAAACGTAATATGCAGTGTATCATTGAAAATACCTTATAATATAATGTAATATTTGCAGTCTATCATTGAAAATACCTTATAATATAACGTAATATGCAGTGTATCATTGAAGATACCTTATAATGTAACGTAATATGCAGTATATCATTGAAAATACCTTATAATATAACGTAATATGCAGTGTATCATTGAAAATACCTTATAATATAACGTAATATGCAGTATATCATTGAAAATACCTTATAATATAACGTAATATGCAGTGTATCATTGAAAATACCTTATAATATAACGTAATATGCAGTATATCATTGACAATACCTTATAATGAAACGTAATAAGCTGTGTTCATTGAAAATATCTTGTAATGTAACGTAATATGCAGAGTATCATTGAAAATGCCTTATAATATAACGTATTATGCAGTGTATCATTGAAAATGCCTTATAATATATAGTAATATGCAGTCTATCATTAAAAATACGTGATAATATAACGTAATATGCAGTGTATCATTGAAAATACCTTATAATATAACGTAATATGCAGTGTATCATTGAAAATACCTTATAATATAACGTAATATGCAGTGTATCATTGAAAATACCTTATAATATAACGTAATATGCAGTGTATCATTGAAAATACCTTATAATATAACGTAATATGCAGTGTATCATTGAAAATACCTTATAATGTAACGTAATATGCAGTCTATCATTGAAAATATCTTATAATATAACGTAATATGCAGTGAATCATTGAAAATAGCTTATAATATAACGTGATATGCAGTCTATCATTGAAAATATCTTATAATATATAGTAATATGCAGTGTATCATTGAAAATGCCTTATAATATAACGTAATATACACTGTATCATTGAAAATACCTTATAATATAATGTAATATGCAGTCTATCATTGATAATACCTCATAATATAACGTAATATGCAGAGTATCATTGAAAATACCTTATAATATAAGGTGATATGCAGTATATCATTGAAAATATCTTATAATATAACGTAATATGCAGTGAATCATTGAAAATAGCTTATAATATAACGTGATATGCAGTCTATCATTGAAAATATCGTATAATATATAGTAATATGCAGTGTATCATTGAAAATACATTATAATGTAATGTAATATGCAGTGTATCATTGAAAATATCTTATAATATAATGTAATATGCAGTGTATCATTGAAAATACCTTATAATGTAACGTAATATGCAGTGTATCATTGAAAATACATTATAATGTAATGTAATATGCAGTCTATCATTGAAAATATCTTATAATATAACGTAATATGCAGTGAATCATTGAAGATAGCTTATAATATAACGTGATATGCAGTCTATCATTGAAAATATCTTATAATATAACGTAATATGCAGTGTACCATTGAAAATACCTTATAATGTAACGTAATATGCAGTATATCATTGAAAATACCTTATAATATAATGTAATATGCAGTGTATCATTGAAAATATCTTCTAATGTAACGCAATATGCAGAGTATCATTCAAAATACCTTATAATATAACGTAATATGCAGAGTATCATTGAAAATACCTTATAATATAACGTAATATGCAGTGTATCATTGAAAATACCTTATAATGTAACGTAATATGCAGTGTATCATTGAAAATACCTTATAATGTAACGTAATATGCAGTCCATCATTGAAAATATCATATAATATATTGTAATATGCAGTCTATCATTGAAAATATCTTATAATATAACGTAATATGCAGTGTATCATTGAAAATACCTTATAATATAATGTAATATTTGCAGTCTATCATTGAAAATACCTTATAATATTACGTAATATGCTGTCAATCATTGAAAATACGTGATAATATAACGTAATATGCAGTCTATCATTGAAAATGCCTTATAATATATCGTAATATGCAGTATATCATTGAAAATACCTTATAATATAACGTAATATGCAGTGTATCATTGAAAATACCTTATAATATAACGTAATATGCAGTGTATCATTGAAAATGCCTGATAATATAACGTAATATGCAGTGTATTATTCAAAATACCTTATAATATAACGTGATATGCAGTCTATCATTGAAAATACCATATAGTATAACGTAATATGCAGTGTATCATTGAAAATACCTTATAATATAATGTAATATTTGCAGTCTATCATTGAAAATACCTTATAATATAACGTAATATGCAGTGTATCATTGAAAATACCTTATAATGTAACGTAATATGCAGTGTATCAGTGAAAATACCTTATAATATAACGTAATATGCAGTCTATCATTGAAAATGCCTTATAAAATAACGTAATATGCAGTATATCATTGAAAATACCTTATAATGTAACGAATATGCAGTGTATCATTGAAAATACATTATAATGTAATGTAATATGCAGTGTATCATTGAAAATATCTTCTAATGTAACGCAATATGCAGAGTATCATTCAAAATACCTTATAATATAACGTAATATGCAGAGTATCATTGAAAATACCTTATAATATAACGTGATATGCAGAATATCATTGAAAATACCTTATAATATAACGTAATATGCAGAGTATCATTGAAAATACCTTATAATATAACGTGATATGCAGTCTATCATTGAAAATACCATATAGTATAACGTAATATGCAGTGTATCATTGAAAATACCTTATAATATAATGTAATATTTGCAGTCTATCATTGAAAATACCTTATAATATAACGTAATATGCAGTGTATCATTGAAAATATCTTCTAATGTAACGCAATATGCAGAGTATCATTCAAAATACCTTATAATATAACGTAATATGCAGAGTATCATTGAAAATACCTTATAATATAACGTGATATGCAGAATATCATTGAAAATACCTTATAATATAACGTAATATGCAGTGTATCATTGAAAATACCTTATAATATAACGTAATATGCAGTATATCATTGAAAATACCTTATAATATAACGTAATATGCAGTGTATCATTGAAAATACCTTATAATATAACGTAATATGCAGTATATCATTGACAATACCTTATAATGAAACGTAATAAGCTGTGTTCATTGAAAATATCTTGTAATGTAACGTAATATGCAGAGTATCATTGAAAATGCCTTATAATATAACGTATTATGCAGTGTATCATTGAAAATGCCTTATAATATATAGTAATATGCAGTCTATCATTAAAAATACGTGATAATATAACGTAATATGCAGTGTATCATTGAAAATACCTTATAATATAACGTAATATGCAGTGTATCATTGAAAATACCTTATAATATAACGTAATATGCAGTGTATCATTGAAAATACCTTATAATATAACGTAATATGCAGTGTATCATTGAAAATACCTTATAATATAACGTAATATGCAGTGTATCATTGAAAATACCTTATAATGTAACGTAATATGCAGTCTATCATTGAAAATATCTTATAATATAACGTAATATGCAGTGAATCATTGAAAATAGCTTATAATATAACGTGATATGCAGTCTATCATTGAAAATATCTTATAATATATAGTAATATGCAGTGTATCATTGAAAATGCCTTATAATATAACGTAATATACACTGTATCATAGAAAATACCTTATAATATAATGTAATATGCAGTCTATCATTGATAATACCTCATAATATAACGTAATATGCAGAGTATCATTGAAAATACCTTATAATATAAGGTGATATGCAGTATATCATTGAAAATATCTTATAATATAACGTAATATGCAGTGAATCATTGAAAATAGCTTATAATATAACGTGATATGCAGTCTATCATTGAAAATATCTTATAATATATAGTAATATGCAGTGTATCATTGAAAATACCTTATAATATAACGTAATATGCAGTGTATCATTGAAAATACCTTATAATATAACGTAATATGCAGTGTATTATTCAAAATACCTTATAATATAACGTGATATGCAGTCTATCATTGAAAATACCATATAGTATAACGTAATATGCAGTGTATCATTGAAAATACCTTATAATATAATGTAATATTTGCAGTCTATCATTGAAAATACCTTATAATATAACGTAATATGCAGTGTATCATTGAAAATACCTTATAATGTAACGTAATATGCAGTGTATCAGTGAAAATACCTTATAATATAACGTAATATGCAGTCTATCATTGAAAATGCCTTATAAAATAACGTAATATGCAGTATATCATTGAAAATACCTTATAATGTAACGAATATGCAGTGTATCATTGAAAATACATTATAATGTAATGTAATATGCAGTGTATCATTGAAAATATCTTCTAATGTAACGCAATATGCAGAGTATCATTCAAAATACCTTATAATATAACGTAATATGCAGTCTATCATTAAAAATACGTGATAATATAACGTAATATGCAGTGTATCATTGAAAATACCTTATAATATAACGTAATATGCAGTGTATCATTGAAAATACCTTATAATATAACGTAATATGCAGTGTATCATTGAAAATACCTTATAATATAACGTAATATGCAGTGTATCATTGAAAATACCTTATAATATAACGTAATATGCAGTGTATCATTGAAAATACCTTATAATGTAACGTAATATGCAGTCTATCATTGAAAATATCTTATAATATAACGTAATATGCAGTGAATCATTGAAAATAGCTTATAATATAACGTGATATGCAGTCTATCATTGAAAATATCTTATAATATATAGTAATATGCAGTGTATCATTGAAAATGCCTTATAATATAACGTAATATACACTGTATCATAGAAAATACCTTATAATATAATGTAATATGCAGTCTATCATTGATAATACCTCATAATATAACGTAATATGCAGAGTATCATTGAAAATACCTTATAATATAAGGTGATATGCAGTATATCATTGAAAATATCTTATAATATAACGTAATATGCAGTGAATCATTGAAAATAGCTTATAATATAACGTGATATGCAGTCTATCATTGAAAATATCTTATAATATATAGTAATATGCAGTGTATCATTGAAAATACATTATAATGTAATGTAATATGCAGTGTATCATTGAAAATATCTTATAATATAATGTAATATGCAGTGTATCATTGAAAATACCTTATAATGTAACGTAATATGCAGTGTATCATTGAAAATACATTATAATGTAATGTAATATGCAGTCTATCATTGAAAATATCTTATAATATAACGTAATATGCAGTGAATCATTGAAGATAGCTTATAATATAACGTGATATGCAGTCTATCATTGAAAATATCTTATAATATAACGTAATATGCAGTGTACCATTGAAAATACCTTATAATGTAACGTAATATGCAGTATATCATTGAAAATACCTTATAATATAATGTAATATGCAGTGTATCATTGAAAATATCTTCTAATGTAACGCAATATGCAGAGTATCATTCAAAATACCTTATAATATAACGTAATATGCAGAGTATCATTGAAAATACCTTATAATATAATGTGATATGCAGAATATCATTGAAAATACCTTATAATATAACGTAATATGCAGTGTATCATTGAAAATACCTTATAATATAACGTAATATGCAGTGTATCATTGAAAATACCCTATAATATAATGTAATATGCAGTGTATCATTGAAAATGCCTTATAATATAACGTAATATGCAGTGTATTATTCAAAATACCTTATAATATAACGTGATATGCAGTCTATCATTGAAAATATCTTATAATATATAGTAATATGCAGTGTATCATTGAAAATGCCTTATAATATAATGTAATATGCAGTCTATCATTGATAATACCTCATAATATAACGTAATATGCAGAGTATCATTGAAAATACCTTATAATATAAGGTGATATGCAGTATATCATTGAAAATATCTTATAATATAACGTAATATGCAGTGAATCATTGAAAATAGCTTATAATATAACGTGATATGCAGTCTATCATTGAAAATATCTTATAATATATAGTAATATGCAGTGTATCATTGAAAATACATTATAATGTAATGTAATATGCAGTGTATCATTGAAAATATCTTATAATATAATGTAATATGCAGTGTATCATTGAAAATACCTTATAATGTAACGTAATATGCAGTGTATCATTGAAAATACATTATAATGTAATGTAATATGCAGTCTATCATTGAAAATATCTTATAATATAACGTAGTATGCAGTGAATCATTGAAGATAGCTTATAATATAACGTGATATGCAGTCTATCATTGAAAATATCTTATAATATAACGTAATATGCAGTGTACCATTGAAAATACCTTATAATGTAACGTAATATGCAGTATATCATTGAAAATACCTTATAATATAATGTAATATGCAGTGTATCATTGAAAATATCTTCTAGTGTAACGCAATATGCAGAGTATCATTCAAAATACCTTATAATATAACGTAATATGCAGAGTATCATTGAAAATACCTTATAATATAACGTGATATGCAGAATATCATTGAAAATACCTTATAATATAACGTAATATGCAGTGTATCATTGAAAATACCTTATAATATAACGTAATATGCAGTGTATCATTGAAAATACCCTATAATATAATGTAATATGCAGTGTATCATTGAAAATGCCTTATAATATAACGTAATATGCAGTGTATTATTCAAAATACCTTATAATATAACGTGATATGCAGTCTATCATTGAAAATACCATATAGTATAACGTAATATGCATTGTATCATTGAAAATACCTTATAATATAATGTAATATTTGCAGTCTATCATTGAAAATACCTTATAATATAACGTAATATGCAGTGTATCATTGAATATACCTTATAATATAACGTAATATGCAGTGTATCATTGAAAATACCTTATAATGTAACGTAATATGCAGTGTATCATTGAAAATACCTTATAATGTAACGTAATATGCAGTCCATCATTGAAAATATCATATAATATATTGTAATATGCAGTCTATCATTGAAAATATCTTATAATATAACGTAATATGCAGTGTATCATTGAAAATACCTTATAATATAATGTAATATTTGCAGTCTATCATTGAAAATACCTTATAATATTACGTAATATGCAGTGTATCATTGAAAATACCTTATAATATAACGTAATATGCAGTATATCATTGAAAATACCTTATAATATAACGTAATATGCAGTATATCATTGACAATACCTTATAATGAAACGTAATAAGCTGTGTTCATTGAAAATATCTTGTAATGTAACGTAATATGCAGAGTATCATTGAAAATACCTTATAATATTACGTAATATGCAGTGTATCATTGAAAATACCTTATAATATAACGTAATATGCAGTGTATCATTGAAAATACCTTATAATATATAGTAATATGCAGTCTATCATTGAAAATATCTTATAATATATAGTAATATGCAGTGTATCATTGAAAATACATTATAATGTAATGTAATATGCAGTCTATCATTGAAAATACCTTATAATGTAACGTAATATGCAGTCTATCATTGAAAATATCTTATAATATAACGTAATATGCAGTGAATCATTGAAAATAGCTTATAATATAACGTGATATGCAGTCTATCATTGAAAATATCTTATAATATATAGTAATATGCAGTGTATCATTGAAAATGCCTTATAATATAACGTAATATACACTGTATCATAGAAAATACCTTATTATATAATGTAATATGCAGTCTATCATTGATAATACCTCATAATATAACGTAATATGCAGAGTATCATTGAAAATACCTTATAATATAAGGTGATATGCAGTATATCATTGAAAATATCTTATAATATAACGTAATATGCAGTGAATCATTGAAAATAGCTTATAATATAACGTGATATGCAGTCTATCATTGAAAATATCTTATAATATATAGTAATATGCAGTGTATCATTGAAAATACATTATAATGTAATGTAATATGCAGTGTATCATTGAAAATATCTTATAATATAATGTAATACGCAGTGTATCATTGAAAATACATTATAATGTAACGTAATATGCAGTGTATCATTGAAAATACATTATAATGTAATGTAATATGCAGTCTATCATTGAAAATATCTTATAATATAACGTAATATGCAGTGAATCATTGAAAATAGCTTATAATATAACGTGATATGCAGTCTATCATTGAAAATATCTTATAATATAACGTGATATGCAGTCTATCATTGAAAATACCATATAGTATAACGTAATATGCAGTGTATCATTGAAAATACCTTATAATATAATGTAATATTTGCAGTCTATCATTGAAAATACCTTATAATATAACGTAATATGCAGTGTATCATTGAAAATACCTTATAATATAATGTAATATTTGCAGTCTATCATTGAAAATACCTTATAATATTACGTAATATGCAGTCAATCATTGAAAATACGTGATAATATAACGTAATATGCAGTCTATCATTGAAAATGCCTTATAATATATCGTAATATGCAGTATATCATTGAAAATACCTTATAATATAACGTAATATGCAGTCTATCATTGAAAATACCATATAGTATAACGTAATATGCAGTGTATCATTGAAAATACCTTATAATATAATGTAATATTTGCAGTCTATCATTGAAAATACCTTATAATATAACGTAATATGCAGTGTATCATTGAAAATACCTTATAATGTAACGTAATATGCAGTGTATCAGTGAAAATACCTTATAATATAACGTAATATGCAGTCTATCATTGAAAATGCCTTATAAAATAACGTAATATGCAGTATATCATTGAAAATACCTTATAATATAACGTGATATGCAGAATATCATTGAAAATACCTTATAATATAACGTAATATGCAGAGTATCATTGAAAATACCTTATAATATAACGTGATATGCAGTCTATCATTGAAAATACCATATAGTATAACGTAATATGCAGTGTATCATTGAAAATACCTTATAATATAATGTAATATTTGCAGTCTATCATTGAAAATACCTTATAATATAACGTAATATGCAGTGTATCATTGAAAATATCTTCTAATGTAACGCAATATGCAGAGTATCATTCAAAATACCTTATAATATAACGTAATATGCAGAGTATCATTGAAAATACCTTATAATATAACGTGATATGCAGAATATCATTGAAAATACCTTATAATATAACGTAATATGCAGTGTATCATTGAAAATACCTTATAATATAACGTAATATGCAGTATATCATTGAAAATACCTTATAATATAACGTAATATGCTGTGGATCATTGAAAATACCTTATAATATAACGTAATATGCAGTATATCATTGAAAATACCTTATAATGAAACGTAATAAGCTGTGTTCATTGAAAATATCTTGTAATGTAACGTAATATGCAGAGTATCATTGAAAATGCCTTATAATATAACGTATTATGCAGTGTATCATTGAAAATGCCTTATAATATATAGTAATATGCAGTCTATCATTAAAAATACGTGATAATATAACGTAATATGCAGTGTATCATTGAAAATACCTTATAATATAACGTAATATGCAGTGTATCATTGAAAATACCTTATAATATAAGGTAATATGCAGTGTATCATTGAAAATACCTTATAATATAACGTAATATGCAGTGTATCATTGAAAATACCTTATAATATAACGTAATATGCAGTGTATCATTGAAAATACCTTATAATGTAACGTAATATGCAGTCTATCATTGAAAATATCTTATAATATAACGTAATATGCAGTGAATCATTGAAAATAGCTTATAATATAACGTGATATGCAGTCTATCATTGAAAATATCTTATAATATATAGTAATATGCAGTGTATCATTGAAAATGCCTTATAATATAACGTAATATACACTGTATCATAGAAAATACCTTATAATGTAACGTAATATGCAGTGTATCAGTGAAAATACCTTATAATATAACGTAATATGCAGTCTATCATTGAAAATGCCTTATAAAATAACGTAATATGCAGTATATCATTGAAAATACCTTATAATGTAACGAATATGCAGTGTATCATTGAAAATACATTATAATGTAATGTAATATGCAGTGTATCATTGAAAATATCTTCTAATGTAACGCAATATGCAGAGTATCATTCAAAATACTTTATAATATAACGTAATATGCAGAGTATCATTGAAAATACCTTATAATATAACGTGATATGCAGAATATCATTGAAAATACCATATAGTATAACGTAATATGCAGTGTATCATTGAAAATACCTTATAATATAATGTAATATTTGCAGTCTATCATTGAAAATACCTTATAATATAACGTAATATGCAGTGTATCATTGAAAATACCTTATAATATAATGTAATATTTGCAGTCTATCATTGAAAATACCTTATAATATTACGTAATATGCAGTCAATCATTGAAAATACGTGATAATATAACGTAATATGCAGTCTATCATTGAAAATGCCTTATAATATATCGTAATATGCAGTATATCATTGAAAATACCTTATAATATAACGTAATATGCAGTCTATCATTGAAAATACCATATAGTATAACGTAATATGCAGTGTATCATTGAAAATACCTTATAATATAATGTAATATTTGCAGTCTATCATTGAAAATACCTTATAATATAACGTAATATGCAGTGTATCATTGAAAATACCTTATAATGTAACGTAATATGCAGTGTATCAGTGAAAATACCTTATAATATAACGTAATATGCAGTCTATCATTGAAAATGCCTTATAAAATAACGTAATATGCAGTATATCATTGAAAATACCTTATAATATAACGTGATATGCAGAATATCATTGAAAATACCTTATAATATAACGTAATATGCAGAGTATCATTGAAAATACCTTATAATATAACGTGATATGCAGTCTATCATTGAAAATACCATATAGTATAACGTAATATGCAGTGTATCATTGAAAATACCTTATAATATAATGTAATATTTGCAGTCTATCATTGAAAATACCTTATAATATAACGTAATATGCAGTGTATCATTGAAAATATCTTCTAATGTAACGCAATATGCAGAGTATCATTCAAAATACCTTATAATATAACGTAATATGCAGAGTATCATTGAAAATACCTTATAATATAACGTGATATGCAGAATATCATTGAAAATACCTTATAATATAACGTAATATGCAGTGTATCATTGAAAATACCTTATAATATAACGTAATATGCAGTATATCATTGAAAATACCTTATAATATAACGTAATATGCTGTGGATCATTGAAAATACCTTATAATATAACGTAATATGCAGTATATCTTTGACAATACCTTATAATGAAACGTAATAAGCTGTGTTCATTGAAAATATCTTGTAATGTAACGTAATATGCAGAGTATCATTGAAAATGCCTTATAATATAACGTATTATGCAGTGTATCATTGAAAATGCCTTATAATATATAGTAATATGCAGTCTATCATTAAAAATACGTGATAATATAACGTAATATGCAGTGTATCATTGAAAATACCTTATAATATAACGTAATATGCAGTGTATCATTGAAAATACCTTATAATATAAGGTAATATGCAGTGTATCATTGAAAATACCTTATAATATAACGTAATATGCAGTGTATCATTGAAAATACCTTATAATATAACGTAATATGCAGTGTATCATTGAAAATACCTTATAATGTAACGTAATATGCAGTCTATCATTGAAAATATCTTATAATATAACGTAATATGCAGTGAATCATTGAAAATAGCTTATAATATAACGTGATATGCAGTCTATCATTGAAAATATCTTATAATATATAGTAATATGCAGTGTATCATTGAAAATGCCTTATAATATAACGTAATATACACTGTATCATAGAAAATACCTTATAATATAATGTAATATGCAGTCTATCATTGATAATACCTCATAATATAACGTAATATGCAGAGTATCATTGAAAATACCTTATAATATAAGGTGATATGCAGTATATCATTGAAAATATCTTATAATATAACGTAATATGCAGTGAATCATTGAAAATAGCTTATAATATAACGTGATATGCAGTCTATCATTGAAAATATCTTATAATATATAGTAATATGCAGTGTATCATTGAAAATACATTATAATGTAATGTAATATGCAGTGTATCATTGAAAATACCTTATAATGTAACGTAATATGCAGTGTATCAGTGAAAATACCTTATAATATAACGTAATATGCAGTCTATCATTGAAAATGCCTTATAAAATAACGTAATATGCAGTATATCATTGAAAATACCTTATAATGTAACGAATATGCAGTGTATCATTGAAAATACATTATAATGTAATGTAATATGCAGTGTATCATTGAAAATATCTTCTAATGTAACGCAATATGCAGAGTATCATTCAAAATACTTTATAATATAACGTAATATGCAGAGTATCATTGAAAATACCTTATAATATAACGTGATATGCAGAATATCATTGAAAATACCTTATAATATAACGTAATATGCAGAGTATCATTGAAAATACCTTATAATATAACGTGATATGCAGTCTATCATTGAAAATACCATATAGTATAACGTAATATGCAGTGTATCATTGAAAATACCTTATAATATAATGTAATAATTGCAGTCTATCATTGAAAATACCTTATAATATAACGTAATATGCAGTGTATCATTGAAAATATCTTCTAATGTAACGCAATATGCAGAGTATCATTCGAAATACCTTATAATATAACGTAATATGCAGAGTATCATTGAAAATACCTTATAATATAACGTGATATGCAGAATATCATTGAAAATACCTTATAATATAACGTAATATGCAGTGTATCATTGAAAATACCTTATAATATAACGTAATATGCAGTATATCATTGAAAATACCTTATAATATAACGTAATATGCAGTGTATCATTGAAAATACCTTATAATATAACGTAATATGCAGTATATCATTGACAATACCTTATAATGAAACGTAATAAGCTGTGTTCATTGAAAATATCTTGTAATGTAACGTAATATGCAGAGTATCATTGAAAATGCCTTATAATATAACGTATTATGCAGTGTATCATTGAAAATGCCTTATAATATATAGTAATATGCAGTCTATCATTAAAAATACGTGATAATATAACGTAATATGCAGTGTATCATTGAAAATACCTTATAATATAACGTAATATGCAGTGTATCATTGAAAATACCTTATAATATAAGGTAATATGCAGTGTATCATTGAAAATACCTTATAATATAACGTAATATGCAGTGTATCATTGAAAATACCTTATAATATAACGTAATATGCAGTGTATCATTAGAAATACCTTATAATGTAACGTAATATGCAGTCTATCATTGAAAATATCTTATAATATAACGTAATATGCAGTGAATCATTGAAAATAGCTTATAATATAACGTGATATGCAGTCTATCATTGAAAATATCTTATAATATATAGTAATATGCAGTGTATCATTGAAAATGCCTTATAATATAACGTAATATACACTGTATCATAGAAAATACCTTATAATATAATGTAATATGCAGTCTATCATTGATAATACCTCATAATATAACGTAATATGCAGAGTATCATTGAAAATACCTTATAATATAAGGTGATATGCAGTATATCATTGAAAATATCTTATAATATAACGTAATATGCAGTGAATCATTGAAAATAGCTTATAATATAATGTGATATGCAGTCTATCATTGAAAATATCTTATAATATATAGTAATATGCAGTGTATCATTGAAAATACATTATAATGTAATGTAATATGCAGTGTATCATTGAAAATATCTTATAATATAATGTAATATGCAGTGTATCATTGAAAATACCTTATAATGTAACGTAATATGCAGTGTATCATTGAAAATACATTATAATGTAATGTAATATGCAGTCTATCATTGAAAATATCTTATAATATAATGTAATATGCAGTGTATCATTGAAAATACCTTATAATGTAACGTAATATGCAGTGTATCATTGAAAATACATTATAATGTAATGTAATATGCAGTCTATCATTGAACATATCTTATAATATAACGTAATATGCAGTGAATCATTGAAAATAGCTTATAATATAACGTGATATGCAGTCTATCATTGAAAATATCTTATAATATATAGTAATATGCAGTGTATCATTGAAAATACATTATAATGTAATGTAATATGCAGTGTATCATTGAAAATATCTTATAATATAATGTAATATGCAGTGTATCATTGAAAATATCTTCTAATGTAACGCAATATGCAGAGTATCATTCAAAATACCTTATAATATAACGTAATATGCAGAGTATCATTGAAAATACCTTATAATGTAACGTAATATGCAGTGTATCATTGAAAATACATTATAATGTAATGTAATATGCAGTGTATCATTGAAAATACCTTATAATATAACGTAATATGCAGTGTATCATTGAAAATATCTTATAATATAACGTAATATGCAGTGTATCATTGAAAATACCTTATAATATAATGTAATATTTGCAGTCTATCATTGAAAATACCTTATAATATTACGTAATATGCAGTCAATCATTGAAAATACGTGATAATATAACGTAATATGCAGTCTATCATTGAAAATGCCTTATAATATATCGTAATATGCAGTATATCATTGAAAATACCTTATAATATAACGTAATATGCAGTGAATCATTGAAAATAGCTTATAATATAACGTGATATGCAGTCTATCATTGAAAATATCTTATAATATATAGTAATATGCAGTGTATCATTGAAAATACATTATAATGTAATGTAATATGCAGTGTATCATTGAAAATATCTTATAATATAATGTAATATGCAGTGTATCATTGAAAAATATCTTCTAATGTAACGCAATATGCAGAGTATCATTCAAAATACCTTATAATATAACGTAATATGCAGAGTATCATTGAAAATACCTTATAATATAACGTGATATGCAGAATATCATTGAAAATACCTTATAATATAACGTAATATGCAGTGTATCATTGAAAATACCTTATAATGTAACGTAATATGCAGTGTATCATTGAAAATACATTATAATGTAATGTAATATGCAGTCAATCATTGAAAATATCTTATAATATAACGTAATATGCAGTGAATTATTGAAAATAGCTTCTAATATAACGTGATATGCAGTGTATTATTCAAAATACCTTATAATATAACGTGATATGCAGTCTATC
>CAKAJI010001113.1:0-25383 GCA_916610255.1 Lasioglossum lativentre
TATCATTGAAAATACCTTATAATATAACGTAATATGCAGAGTATCATTGAAAATACCTTATAATATAACGTGATATGCAGAATATCATTGAAAATACCATATAATGTAACGTAATATGCAGTCTATCATTGAAAATACCTTATAATATAACGTAATATGCAGTGTATCATTGAAAATACCTTATAATGTAACGTAATATGCTGTATATCATTGAAAATACCTTATAATATAACGTAATATGCAGTGTATCATTGAAAATACCTTATAATATAACGTAATATGCAGTATATCATTGAAAATACCTTATAATATAACGTAATATGCAGTGTATCATTGAAAATACCTTATAATATAACGTAATATGCAGTATATCATTGACAATACCTTATAATGAAACGTAATAAGCTGTGTATCATTGAAAATATCTTGTAATGTAACGTAATATGCAGAGTATCATTGAAAATGCCTTATAATATAACGTAATATGCAGTCTATCATTGAAAATACCATATAGTATAACGTAATATGCAGTGTATCATTGAAAATACCTTATAATATAACGTAATATGCAGTGTATCATTGAAAATACCTTATAATGTAACGTAATATGCAGTGTATCATTGAAAATACATTATAATGTAATGTAATATGCAGTCTATCATTGAAAATACCTTATAATGTAACGTAATATGCAGTATATCATTGAAAATACCTTATAATATAACGCAATATGCAGAGTATCATTCAAAATACCTTATAATATAACGTAATATGCAGAGTATCATTGAAAATACCTTATAATATAACGTGATATGCAGAATATCATTGAAAATACCATATAATGTAACGTAATATGCAGTCAATCATTGAAAATACGTGATAATATAACGTAATATGCAGTCTATCATTGAAAATGCCTTATAATATAACGTAATATGCAGTATATCATTGAAAATACCTTATAATATAATGTAATATTTGCAGTCTATCATTGAAAATACCTTATAATATAACGTAATATGCAGTGTATCATTGAAAATACCTTATAATGTAACGTAATATGCTGTATATCATTGAAAATACCTTATAATATAACGTAATATGCAGTGTATCATTGAAAATACCTTATAATATAACGTAATATGCAGTATATCATTGACAATACCTTATAATGAAACGTAATAAGCTGTGTATCATTGAAAATATCTTGTAATGTAACGTAATATGCAGAGTATCATTGAAAATGCCTTATAATATAACGTAATATGCAGTCTATCATTGAAAATACCATATAGTATAACGTAATATGCAGTGTATCATTGAAAATACCTTATAATATAACGTAATATGCAGTGTATCATTGAAAATACCTTATAATGTAACGTAATATGCAGTGTATCATTGAAAATACATTATAATGTAATGTAATATGCAGTCTATCATTGAAAATACCTTATAATGTAACGTAATATGCAGTATATCCTTGAAAATACCTTATAATATAACGCAATATGCAGAGTATCATTCAAAATACCTTATAATATAACGTAATATGCAGAGTATCATTGAAAATACCTTATAATATAACGTGATATGCAGAATATCATTGAAAATACCATATAATGTAACGTAATATGCAGTCAATCATTGAAAATACGTGATAATATAACGTAATATGCAGTCTATCATTGAAAATGCCTTATAATATAACGTAATATGCAGTATATCATTGAAAATACCTTATAATATAATGTAATATTTGCAGTCTATCATTGAAAATACCTTATAATATAACGTAATATGCAGTGTATCATTGAAAATACCTTATAATGTAACGTAATATGCTGTATATCATTGAAAATACCTTATAATATAACGTAATATGCAGTGTATCATTGAAAATACCTTATAATATAACGTAATATGCAGTATATCATTGAAAATACCTTATAATATAACGTAATATGCAGTGTATCATTGAAAATACCTTATAATATAACGTAATATGCAGTATATCATTGACAATACCTTATAATGAAACCTAATAAGCTGTGTATCATTGAAAATATCTTGTAATGTTACGTAATATGCAGAGTATCATTGAAAATGCCTTATAATATAACGTAATATGCAGTCTATCATTGAAAATACCATATAGTATAACGTAATATGCAGTGTATCATTGAAAATACCTTATAATATAACGTAATGTGCAGTATATCATTGAAAATACCTTATAATATAACGTATTATGCAGTGTATCATTGAAAATGCCTTATAATATATAGTAATATGCAGTCTATCTTTAAAAATACGTGATAATATAACGTAATATGCAGTGAATCATTGAAAATAGCTTATAATATAACGTGATATGCAGTCTATCATTGAAAATATCTTATAATATATAGTAATATGCAGTGTATCATTGAAAATACATTATAATGTAATGTAATATGCAGTGTATCATTGAAAATATCTTATAATATAATGTAATATGCAGTGTATCATTGAAAATATCTTCTAATGTAACGCAATATGCAGAGTATCATTCAAAATACCTTATAATATAACGTAATATGCAGTCTATCATTGAAAATATCTTGTAATGTAACGTAATATGCAGAGTATCATTGAAAATGCCTTATAATATAACGTAATATGCAGTCTATCATTGAAAATATCTTGTAATGTAACGTAATATGCAGAGTATCATTGAAAATGCCTTATAATATAACGTAATATGCAGTCTATCATTGAAAATACCATATAGTATAACGTAATATGCAGAATATCATTGAAAATACCTTATAATATAACGTAATAACGAGTGTATCATTGAAAATACCTTATAATGTAACGTAATATGCAGTGTATCATTGAAAATACATTATAATGTAATGTAATATGCAGTGTATCATTGAAAATATCTTATAATATAACGTATTATGCAGTGAATCATTGAAAATAGCTTATAATATAACATTATATGCAGTGTATTATTCAAAATTCCTTATAATATAACGTGATATGCAGTCTATCATAGAAAATACCATATAGTATAACGTAATATGCAGTGTATCATTGAAAATACCTTATAATATAATGTAATATGCAGTGTATCATTGAAAATACCTTATAAAATAACGTGATATGCAGTATATCATTGACAATACCTTATAATGTAACGTAATAAGCTGTGTATCATTGAAAATATCTTGTAATTTAACGTAATATGCAGTGTATCATTGAAAATACCTTATAATATAATGTAATATTTGCAGTCTATCATTGAAAATACCTTATAATATAACGTAATATGCAGTGTATCATTGAAAATACCTTATAATGTAACGTAATATGTTGTATATCATTGAAAATACCTTATAATATAACGTAATATGCAGTGTATCATTGAAAATACCTTATAATATAACGTAATATGCAGAGTATCATTGAAAATACCTTATAATATAACGTAATATGCAGTGTATCATTGAAAATACCTTATAATATAACGTAATATGCAGTATATCATTGACAATACCTTATAATGAAACGTAATAAGCTGTGTATCATTGAAAATATCTTGTAATGTAACGTAATATGCAGAGTATCATTGAAAATGCCTTATAATATAACGTAATATGCAGTCTATCATTGAAAATACCATATAGTATAACGTAATATGCAGTGTATCATTGAAAATACCTTATAATATAACGTAATATGCAGTGTATCATTGAAAATACCTTATAATGTAACGTAATATGCAGTGTATCATTGAAAATACATTATAATGTAATGTAATATGCAGTCTATCATTGAAAATACCTTATAATGTAACGTAATATGCAGTATATCATTGAAAATACCTTATAATATAACGCAATATGCAGAGTATCATTCAAAATACCTTATAATATAACGTAATATGCAGAGTATCATTGAAAATACCTTATAATATAACGTGATATGCAGAATATCATTGAAAATACCATATAATGTAACGTAATATGCAGTCTATCATTGAAAATACCTTATAATATAACGTAATATGCAGTGTATCATTGAAAATACCTTATAATGTAACGTAATATGCTGTATATCATTGAAAATACCTTATAATATAACGTAATATGCAGTGTATCATTGAAAATACCTTATAATATAACGTAATATGCAGTATATCATTGAAAATACCTTATAATATAACGTAATATGCAGTGTATCATTGAAAATACCTTATAATATAACGTAATATGCAGTATATCATTGACAATACCTTATAATGAAACGTAATAAGCTGTGTATCATTGAAAATATCTTGTAATGTAACGTAATATGCAGAGTATCATTGAAAATGCCTTATAATATAACGTAATATGCAGTCTATCATTGAAAATACCATATAGTATAACGTAATATGCAGTGTATCATTGAAAATACCTTATAATATAACGTAATATGCAGTGTATCATTGAAAATACCTTATAATGTAACGTAATATGCAGTGTATCATTGAAAATACATTATAATGTAATGTAATATGCAGTCTATCATTGAAAATACCTTATAATGTAACGTAATATGCACTATATCATTGAAATTACCTTATAATATAACGCAATATGCAGAGTATCATTCAAAATACCTTATAATATAACGTAATATGCAGAGTATCATTGAAAATACCTTATAATATAACGTGATATGCAGAATATCATTGAAAATACCATATAATGTAACGTAATATGCAGTCAATCATTGAAAATACGTGATAATATAACGTAATATGCAGTCTATCATTGAAAATGCCTTATAATATAACGTAATATGCAGTATATCATTGAAAATACCTTATAATATAATGTAATATTTGCAGTCTATCATTGAAAATACCTTATAATATAACGTAATATGCAGTGTATCATTGAAAATACCTTATAATGTAACGTAATATGCTGTATATCATTGAAAATACCTTATAATATAACGTAATATGCAGTGTATCATTGAAAATACCTTATAATATAACGTAATATGCAGTATATCATTGAAAATACCTTATAATATAACGTAATATGCAGTGTATCATTGAAAATACCTTATAATATAACGTAATATGCAGTATATCATTGACAATACCTTATAATGAAACGTAATAAGCTGTGTATCATTGAAAATATCTTGTAATGTTACGTAATATGCAGAGTATCATTGAAAATGCCTTATAATATAACGTAATATGCAGTCTATCATTGAAAATACCATATAGTATAACGTAATATGCAGTGTATCATTGAAAATACCTTATAATATAACGTAATGTGCAGTATATCATTGAAAATACCTTATAATATAACGTATTATGCAGTGTATCATTGAAAATGCCTTATAATATATAGTAATATGCAGTCTATCATTAAAAATACGTGATAATATAACGTAATATGCAGTGAATCATTGAAAATAGCTTATAATATAACGTGATATGCAGTCTATCATTGAAAATATCTTATAATATATAGTAATATGCAGTGTATCATTGAAAATACATTATAATGTAATGTAATGTGCAGTGTATCATTGAAAATATCTTCTAATGTAACGCAATATGCAGAGTATCATTCAAAATACCTTATAATATAACGTAATATGCAGTCTATCATTGAAAATATCTTGTAATGTAACGTAATATGCAGAGTATCATTGAAAATGCCTTATAATATAACGTAATATGCAGTCTATCATTGAAAATATCTTGTAATGTAACGTAATATGCAGAGTATCATTGAAAATGCCTTATAATATAACGTAATATGCAGTCTATCATTGAAAATACCATATAGTATAACGTAATATGCAGAATATCATTGAAAATACATTATAATGCTATGTAATATGCAGTCTATCATTGAAAATACCTTATAATATAACGTAATATGCAGTGTATCATTGAAAATACATTATAATGTAATGTAATATGCGGTCTATCATTGAAAATATCTTATAATATAACGTATTATGCAGTGAATCATTGAAAATAGCTTATAATATAACATTATATGCAGTGTATTATTCAAAATTCCTTATAATATAACGTGATATGCAGTCTATCATAGAAAATACCATATAGTATAACGTAATATGCAGTGTATCATTGAAAATACCTTATAATATAATGTAATATGCAGTGTATCATTGAAAATACATTATAATGTAATGTAATATGCAGTCTATCATTGAAAATACCTTATAATATAACGTGATATGCAGAATATCATTGAAAATACCATATAATGTAACGTAATATGCAGTCAATCATTGAAAATACGTGATAATATAACGTAATATGCAGTCTATCATAGAAAATGCCTTATCATATAACGTAATATGCAGTATATCATTGAATATACCTTATAATATAATGTAATATGCAGTGTATCATTGAAAATACATTATAATGTAATGTAATATGCAGTCTATCATTGAAAATATCTTATAATATAACGTAATATGCAGTGAATCATTGAAAATAGATTATAATATAACGTGATATGCAGTCTATCATTGAAAATACCTTATAATATAACGTAATATGCAGTGTATCATTGAAAATACCTTATAAAATAACGTGATATGCAGTATATCATTGACAATACCTTATAATGTAACGTAATAAGCTGTGTATCATTGAAAATATCTTGTAATTTAACGTAATATGCAGTGTATCATTGAAAATACCTTATAATATAATGTAATATTTGCAGTCTATCATTGAAAATACCTTATAATATAACGTAATATGCAGTGTATCATTGAAAATACCTTATAATGTAACGTAATATGCTGTATATCATTGAAAATACCTTATAATATAACGTAATATGCAGTGTATCATTGAAAATACCTTATAATATAACGTAATATGCAGTATATCATTGAAAATACCTTATAATATAACGTAATATGCAGTGTATCATTGAAAATACCTTATAATATAACGTAATATGCAGTATATCATTGACAATACCTTATAATGAAACGTAATAAGCTGTGTATCATTGAAAATATCTTGTAATGTAACGTAATATGCAGAGTATCATTGAAAATGCCTTATAATATAACGTAATATGCAGTCTATCATTGAAAATACCATATAGTATAACGTAATATGCAGTGTATCATTGAAAATACCTTATAATATAACGTAATATGCAGTGTATCATTGAAAATACCTTATAATGTAACGTAATATGCAGTGTATCATTGAAAATACATTATAATGTAATGTAATATGCAGTCTATCATTGAAAATACCTTATAATGTAACGTAATATGCAGTATATCATTGAAAATACCTTATAATATAACGCAATATGCAGAGTATCATTCAAAATACCTTATAATATAACGTAATATGCAGAGTATCATTGAAAATACCTTATAATATAACGTGATATGCAGAATATCATTGAAAATACCATATAATGTAACGTAATATGCAGTCTATCATTGAAAATACCTTATAATATAACGTAATATGCAGTGTATCATTGAAAATACCTTATAATGTAACGTAATATGCTGTATATCATTGAAAATACCTTATAATATAACGTAATATGCAGTGTATCATTGAAAATACCTTATAATATAACGTAATATGCAGTATATCATTGAAAATACCTTACAATATAACGTAATATGCAGTGTATCATTGAAAATACCTTATAATATAACGTAATATGCAGTATATCATTGACAATACCTTATAATGAAACGTAATAAGCTGTGTATCATTGAAAATATCTTGTAATGTAACGTAATATGCAGAGTATCATTGAAAATGCCTTATAATATAACGTAATATGCAGTCTATCATTGAAAATACCATATAGTATAACGTAATATGCAGTGTATCATTGAAAATACCTTATAATATAACGTAATATGCAGTGTATCATTGAAAATACCTTATAATGTAACGTAATATGCAGTGTATCATTGAAAATACATTATAATGTAATGTAATATGCAGTCTATCATTGAAAATACCTTATAATGTAACGTAATATGCACTATATCATTGAAAATACCTTATAATATAACGCAATATGCAGAGTATCATTCAAAATACCTTATAATATAACGTAATATGCAGAGTATCATTGAAAATACCTTATAATATAACGTGATATGCAGAATATCATTGAAAATACCATATAATGTAACGTAATATGCAGTCAATCATTGAAAATACGTGATAATATAACGTAATATGCAGTCTATCATTGAAAATGCCTTATAATATAACGTAATATGCAGTATATCATTGAAAATACCTTATAATATAATGTAATATTTGCAGTCTATCATTGAAAATACCTTATAATATAACGTAATATGCAGTGTATCATTGAAAATACCTTATAATGTAACGTAATATGCTGTATATCATTGAAAATACCTTATAATATAACGTAATATGCAGTGTATCATTGAAAATACCTTATAATATAACGTAATATGCAGTATATCATTGAAAATACCTTATAATATAACGTAATATGCAGTGTATCATTGAAAATATCTTATAATATAACGTAATATGCAGTATATCATTGACAATACCTTATAATGAAACGTAATAAGCTGTGTATCATTGAAAATATCTTGTAATGTTACGTAATATGCAGAGTATCATTGAAAATGCCTTATAATATAACGTAATATGCAGTCTATCATTGAAAATACCATATAGTATAACGTAATATGCAGTGTATCATTGAAAATACCTTATAATATAACGTAATGTGCAGTATATCATTGAAAATACCTTATAATATAACGTATTATGCAGTGTATCATTGAAAATACATTATAATGTAATGTAATATGCGGTCTATCATTGAAAATATCTTATAATATAACGTATTATGCAGTGAATCATTGAAAATAGCTTATAATATAACATTATATGCAGTGTATTATTCAAAATTCCTTATAATATAACGTGATATGCAGTCTATCATTTAAAATACCATATAGTATAACGTAATATGCAGTGTATCATTGAAAATACCTTATAATATAATGTAATATTTGCAGTCTATCATTGAAAATACCTTATAATATAACGTAATATGCAGTGTATCATTGAAAATACCTTATAATATAACGTAATATGCAGTATATCATTGAAAATACCTTATAATATAACGTAATATGCAGTCTATCATTGAAAATATCTTGTAATGTAACGTAATATGCAGAGTATCATTGAAAATGCCTTATAATATAACGTAATATGCAGTCTATCATTGAAAATACCATATAGTATAACGTAATATGCAGTGTATCATTGAAAATACCTTATAATATAACGTAATATGCAGTGTATCATTGAAAATACCTTATAATATAACGTAATATGCAGTGTATCATTGAAAATACCTTATAATGTAACGTAATATGCAGTGTACCATTGAAAATACCTTATAATGTAACGTAATATGCAGTATATCATTGAAAATACCTTATAATATAACGTAATATGCAGTCTATCATTGAAAATATCTTGTAATGTAACGTAATATGCAGAGTATCATTGAAAATGCCTTATAATATAACGTAATATGCAGTCTATCATTGAAAATACCATATAGTATAACGTAATATGCAGAATATCATTGAAAATACCTTATAATATAACGTAATAACGAGTGTATCATTGAAAATACCTTATAATGTAACGTAATATGCAGTGTATCATTGAAAATACATTATAATGTAATGTAATATGCAGTCTATCATTGAAAATATCTTATAATATAACGTATTATGCAGTGAATCATTGAAAATAGCTTATAATATAACATTATATGCAGTGTATTATTCAAAATTCCTTATAATATAACGTAATATGCAGTGTATCATTGAAAATACCTTATAATGTAACGTAATATGCAGTGTATCATTGAAAATACATTATAATGTAATGTAATATGCAGTCTATCATTGAAAATACCTTATAATGTAACGTAATATGCAGTATATCATTGAAAATACCTTATAATATAACGCAATATGCAGAGTATCATTCAAAATACCTTATAATATAACGTAATATGCAGAGTATCACTGAAAATACCTTATAATATAACGTGATATGCAGAGTATCATTGAAAATGCCTTATAATATAACGTAATATGCAGTCTATCATTGAAAATACCATATAGTATAACGTAATATGCAGTGTATCATTGAAAATACCTTATAATATAACGTAATATGCAGTGTATCATTGAAAATACCTTATAATATAACGTAATATGCAGTGTATCATGAAAATACCTTATAATGTAACGTAATATGCAGTGTATCATTGAAAATACATTATAATGTAAAGTAATATTGTAGGTATTAGATATTTATATGTGTTGGTACCGATCGATCGTCGGTGATCAGCTGTTCGTCTGCTGCTGGTCGTCGTTACGAGCCGACGATCGATTTGTTATTAACGACTGACGTTCGTTTGTAAAAAACATTTGTATTCAGATTGTAACATACCGTGAATCGGAAAACATCTATTAATATAAACTTCCTATAATATGCAGTCTATCATTGAAAATATCTTATAATATAACGTAATATGCAGTGAATCATTGAAAATAGCTTATAATATAACGTGATGTGCAGTCTATCATTGAAAATACCTTATAATATAACGTATTATGCAGTGTATCATTGAAAATGCCTTATAATATATAGTAATATGCAGTCTATCATTAAAAATACGTGATAATATAACGTAATATGCAGTGAATCATTGAAAATAGCATATAATATAACGTGATATGCAGTGTATCATTGAAAATACCTTATAATATAACGTAATATGCAGTGTATCATTGGAAATACCTTATAATATAACGTAATATGCAGTGTATCATTGAAAATACCTTATAAGATAAAGTAATATTTGCAGTCTATCATTGAAAATACCTTATAATATTACGTAATATGCAGTCAATCATTGAAAATACGTGATAATATAACGCAATATGCAGTCTATCATTGAAAATGCCTTATAATATAACGTAATATGCAGTATATCATTGAAAATACCTTATAATATAACGTAATATGCAGTGTATCATTGAAAATTCCTTATAATATAACGTAATATGCAGTATATCATTGAAAATACCTTATAATATATAGTAATATGCAGTGTATCATTGAAAATACCTTATAATATAACGTGATATGCAGTCTATCATTGGAAATACCTTATAATATAACGTAATATGCAGTGTATCATTGAAAATGCCTTATAATATATAGTAATATGCAGTCTATCATTAAAAATACGTGATAATATAACGTAATATGCAGTGTATCATTGAAAATGCCTTATAATATAACGTGATATGCAGTCTATCATTGGAAATACCTTATAATATAACGTAATATGCAGTATATCATTGATAATACCTTATAATGTAACGTAATATGCAGTGTATCATTGAAAATACCTTATAATGTAACGTAATATGCTGTATATCATTGAAAATACCTTATAATATAACGTAATATGCAGTGTATCATTGAAAATACCTTATAATATAACGTAATATGCAGTATATCATTGAAAATACCTTATAATATAACGTAATATGCAGTGTATCATTGAAAATACCTTATAATATAACGTAATATGCAGTATATCATTGACAATACCTTATAATGAAACGTAATAAGCTGTGTATCATTGAAAATATCTTGTAATGTAACGCAATATGCAGAGTATCATTGAAAATGCCTTATAATATAACGTAATATGCAGAGTATCATTGAAAAATCCTTATAATATAACGTGATATGCAGAATATCATTGAAAATACCATATAATGTAACGTAATATGCAGTCGATCATTGAAAATACGTGATAATATAACGTAATATGCAGTCTATCATTGAAAATGCCTTATAATATAACGTAATATGCAGTATATCATTGAAAATACCTTATAATATAATGTAATATTTGCAGTCTATCATTGAAAATACCTTATAATATAACGTAATATGCAGTATATCATTGAAAATACCTTATAATATAACGTAATATGCAGTATATCATTGAAAATACCTTATAATATAACGTATTATGCAGTGTATCATTGAAAATACCTTATAATATAACGTAATATGCAGTATATCATTAAAAATACGTGATAATATAACGTGATATGCAGTGAATCATTGAAAATAGCTTATAATATAACGTGATATGCAGGCTATCATTGAAAATATCTTATAATATAATGTAATATTTGCAGTCTATCATTGAAAATACCTTATAATATAACGTAATATGCAGTATATCATTAAAAATACGTGATAATATAACGTGATATGCAGTGAATCATTGAAAATAGCTTATAATATAACGTGATATGCAGGCTATCATTGAAAATATCTTATAATATATAGTAATATGCAGTGTATCATTGAAAATATCTTCTAATGTAACGCAATATGCAGAGTATCATTCAAAATACCTTATAATATAACGTAATATGCAGAGTATCATTGAAAATACCTTATAATATAACGTGATATGCAGAATATCATTGAAAATACCTTATAATATAACGTAATATGCAGTGTATCATTGAAAATACCTTATAATATAACGTAATATGCAGTGTATCATTGAAAATACCTTATAATGTAACGTAATATGCAGTGTATCATTGAAAATACATTATAATGTAATGTAATATGCAGTCTATCATTGAAAATACCTTATAATGTAACGAAATATGCAGTATATCATTGAAAATACCTTATAATATAACGCAATATGCAGAGTATCATTCAAAATACCTTATAATATAACGTAATATGCAGAGTATCACTGAAAATACCTTATAATATAACGTGATATGCAGAATATCATTGAAAATACCATATAATGTAACGTAATATGCAGTCAATCATTGAAAATACGTGATAATATAACGTAATATGCAGTCTATCATTGAAAATGCCTTATAATATAACGTAATATGCAGTATATCATTGAAAATACCTTATAATATAATGTAATATTTGCAGTCTATCATTGAAAATACCTTATAATATAACGTAATATGCAGTGTACCATTGAAAATACCTTATAATGTAACGTAATATGCAGTATATCATTGAAAATACCTTATAATATAACGTAATATGCAGTCTATCATTGAAAATATCTTGTAATGTAACGTAATATGCAGAGTATCATTGAAAATGCCTTATAATATAACGTAATATGCAGTCTATCATTGAAAATACCATATAGTATAACGTAATATGCAGTGTATCATTGAAAATACCTTATAATATAACGTAATATGCAGTGTATCATTGAAAATACCTTATAATCTAACGTAATATGCAGTATATCATTGAAAATACCTTATAATATAACGTAATATGCAGTGTATCATTGAAAATACCTTATAATATAACGTAATATGCAGTATATCATTGAAAATACCTTATAATATAACGTGATATGCAGTCTATCATTGAAAATATCTTATAATATATAGTAATATGCAGTGTATCATTGAAAATACATTATAATGTAATGTAATATGCAGTGTATCATTGAAAATATCTTACAATATAATGTAATATGCAGTGTATCATTGAAAATACCTTATAATATAACGTAATATGCAGTGTATCATTGAAAATACCTTATAATGTAACGTAATATGCAGTGTATCATTGAAAATACATTATAATGTAATGTAATATGCAGTCTATCATTGAAAATACCTTATAATGTAACGTAATATGCAGTATATCATTGAAAATACCTTATAATATAACGCAATATGCAGAGTATCATTCAAAATACCTTATAATATAACGTAATATGCAGAGTATCACTGAAAATACCTTATAATATAACGTGATATGCAGAATATCATTGAAAATACCATATAATGTAACGTAATATGCAGTCAATCATTGAAAATACGTGATAATATAACGTAATATGCAGTCTATCATTGAAAATGCCTTATAATATAACGTAATATGCAGTATATCATTGAAAATACCTTATAATATAATGTAATATTTGCAGTCTATCATTGAAAATACCTTATAATATAACGTAATATGCAGTGTACCATTGAAAATACCTTATAATGTAACGTAATATGCAGTATATCATTGAAAATACCTTATAATATAACGTAATATGCAGTCTATCATTGAAAATATCTTGTAATGTAACGTAATATGCAGAGTATCATTGAAAATGCCTTATAATATAACGTAATATGCAGTCTATCATTGAAAATACCATATAGTATAACGTAATATGCAGTGTATCATTGAAAATACCTTATAATATAATGTAATATTTGCAGTCTATCATTGAAAATACCTTATAATATAACGTAATATGCAGTGTATCATTGAAAATACCTTATAATCTAACGTAATATGCAGTATATCATTGAAAATACCTTATAATATAACGTAATATGCAGTGTATCATTGAAAATACCTTATAATATAACGTAATATGCAGTATATCATTGAAAATACCTTATAATATAACGTGATATGCAGTCTATCATTGAAAATATCTTATAATATATAGTAATATGCAGTGTATCATTGAAAATACATTGTAATGTAATGTAATATGCAGTGTATCATTGAAAATATCTTACAATATAATGTAATATGCAGTGTATCATTGAAAATACATTATAATGTAATGTAATATGCAGTCTATCATTGAAAATACCTTATAATATAACGTAATATGCAGTGTATCATTGAAAATACCTTATAATATAACGTAATATGCAGTGTATCATTGAAAATACCTTATAATGTAACGTAATATGCAGTGTATCATTGAAAATACATTATAATGTAATGTAAATATGCAGTCTTTCATTGAAAATATCTTATAATATAACGTAATATGCAGTGAATCATTGAAAATACCTTAAAATATAACGTGATATGCAGTCTATCATTGAAAATATCTTATAATATATAGTAATATGCAGTGTATCATTGAAAATACATTATAATGTAATGTAATATGCAGTGTATCATTGAAAATATCTTACAATATAATGTAATATGCAGTGTATCATTGAAAATACATTATAATGTAATGTAATATGCAGTCTATCATTGAAAATACCTTATAATATAACGTAATATGCAGTGTATCATTGAAAATACCTTATAATATAACGTAATATGCAGTGTATCATTGAAAATACCTTATAATGTAACGTAATATGCAGTGTATCATTGAAAATACATTATAATGTAATGTAAATATGCAGTCTTTCATTGAAAATATCTTATAATATAACTTAATATGCAGTGAATCATTGAAAATAGCTTATAATATAACGTGATATGCAGTCTATCATTGAAAATACCTTATAATATAACGTAATATGCAGTGTATCATTGAAAATACCTTATAATATAACGTAATATGCAGTGTATCATTGAAAATACCTTATAATATAACGTAATATGCAGTGTATCATTGAAAATACCTTATAATGTAACGTAATATGCAGTGTATCATTGAAAATACATTATAATGTAATGTAATATGCAGTCTATCATTGAAAATATCTTATAATATAACGTAATATGCAGTCTATCATTGAAAATATCTTGTAATGTAACGTAATATGCAGAGTATCATTGAAAATGCCTTATAATATAACGTAATATGCAGTGTATCATTGAAAATACCTTATAATCTAACGTAATATGCAGTGTATCATTGAAAATACCTTATAATATAACGTAATATGCAGTGTATCATTGAAAATACCTTATAATATAACGTAATATGCAGTGTATCATTGAAAATACCTTATAATATAACGTAATATGCAGTGTATCATTGAAAATACCTTATAATGTAACGTAATATGCAGTGTATCATTGAAAATACATTATAATGTAATGTAATATGCAGTCTATCATTGAAAATATCTTATAATATAACTTAATATGCAGTGAATCATTGAAAATAGCTTATAATATAACGTGATATGCAGTCTATCATTGAAAATACCTTATAATATAACGTAATATGCAGTGTATCATTGAAAATACCTTATAATATAACGTATTATGCAGTGTATCATTGAAAATGCCTGATAATATATAGTAATATGCAGTCTATCATTAAAAATACGTGATAATATAACGTGATATGCAGTGAATCATTGAAAATAGCTTATAATATAACGTGATATGCAGGCTATCATTGAAAATATCTTATAATATATAGCAATATGCAGTGTATCATTGAAAATACATTATAATGTAATGTAATATGCAGTGTATCATTGAAAATATCTTATAATATAATGTAATATGCAGTGTATCATTGAAAATATCTTCTAATGTAACGCAATATGCAGAGTATCATTCAAAATACCTTATAATATAACGTAATATGCAGAGTATCATTGAAAATACCTTATAATATAACGTGATATGCAGAATATCATTGAAAATACCTTATAATATAACGTAATATGCAGTGTATCATTGAAAATACCTTATAATATAACGTAATATGCAGTGTATCATTGAAAATACCTTATAATATAACGTAATATGCAGTATATCATTGAAAATACCTTATAATATAATGTAATATTTGCAGTCTATCATTGAAAATACCTTATAATATAACGTAATATGCAGTGTATCATTGAAAATACCTTATAATGTAACGTAATATGCTGTATATCATTGAAAATACGTTATAATATAACGTAATATGCAGTGTATCATTGAAAATACCTTATAATATAACGTAATATGCAGTATATCATTGAAAATACCTTATAATATAACGTAATATGCAGTGTATCATTGAAAATACCTTATAATATAACGTAATATGCAGTATATCATTGACAATACCTTATAATGAAACGTAATAAGCTGTGTATCATTGAAAATATCTTGTAATGTTACGTAATATGCAGAGTATCATTGAAAATGCCTTATAATATAACGTAATATGCAGTCTATCATTGAAAATACCATATAGTATAACGTAATATGCAGTGTATCATTGAAAATACCTTATAATATAACGTAATGTGCAGTATATCATTGAAAATACCTTATAATATAACGTATTATGCAGTGTATCATTGAAAATGCCTTATAATATAACGTAATAACGAGTGTATCATTGAAAATACCTTATAATGTAACGTAATATGCAGTGTATCATTGAAAATACATTATAATGTAATGTAATATGCGGTCTATCATTGAAAATATCTTATAATATAACGTATTATGCAGTGAATCATTGAAAATAGCATATAATATAACATTATATGCAGTGTATTATTCAAAATTCCTTATAATATAACGTGATATGCAGTCTATCATTGAAAATACCATATAGTATAACGTAATATGCAGTGTATCATTGAAAATACCTTATAATATAATGTAATATTTGCAGTCTATCATTGAAAATACCTTATAATATAACGTAATATGCAGTGTACCATTGAAAATACCTTATAATGTAACGTAATATGCAGTATATCATTGAAAATACCTTATAATATAACGTAATATGCAGTCTATCATTGAAAATATCTTGTAATGTAACGTAATATGCAGAGTATCATTGAAAATGCCTTATAATATAACGTAATATGCAGTCTATCATTGAAAATACCATATAGTATAACGTAATATGCAGTGTATCATTGAAAATACCTTATAATATAATGTAATATTTGCAGTCTATCATTGAAAATACCTTATAATATAACGTAATATGAAGTATATCATTGAAAATACCTTATAATATAACGTATTATGCAGTGTATCATTGAAAATGCTTTATAATATATAGTAATATGCAGTCTATCATTAAAAATACGTGATAATATAACGTAATATGCAGTGAATCATTGAAAATAGCATATAATATAACGTGATATGCAGTCTATCATTGAAAATATCTTATAATATATAGTAATATGCAGTATATCATTGAAAATACCTTATAATATAACGCAATATGCAGAGTATCATTCAAAATACCTTATAATATAACGTAATATGCAGAGTATCATTGAAAATACCTTATAATATAACGTGATATGCAGAATATCATTGAAAATACCATATAATGTAACGTAATATGCAGTCAATCATTGAAAATACGTGATAATATAACGTAATATGCAGTCTATCATTGAAAATGCCTTATAATATAACGTAATATGCTGTATATCATTGAAAATACGTTATAATATAACGTAATATGCAGTGTATCATTGAAAATACCTTATAATATAACGTAATATGCAGTATATCATTGAAAATACCTTATAATATAACGTAATATGCAGTGTATCATTGAAAATACCTTATAATATAACGTAATATGCAGTATATCATTGACAATACCTTATAATGAAACGTAATAAGCTGTGTATCATTGAAAATATCTTGTAATGTTACGTAATATGCAGAGTATCATTGAAAATGCCTTATAATATAACGTAATATGCAGTCTATCATTGAAAATACCATATAGTATAACGTAATATGCAGTGTATCATTGAAAATACCTTATAATATAACGTAATGTGCAGTATATCATTGAAAATACCTTATAATATAACGTATTATGCAGTGTATCATTGAAAATGCCTTATAATATAACGTAATAACGAGTGTATCATTGAAAATACCTTATAATGTAACGTAATATGCAGTGTATCATTGAAAATACATTATAATGTAATGTAATATGCGGTCTATCATTGAAAATATCTTATAATATAACGTATTATGCAGTGAATCATTGAAAATAGCTTATAATATAACATTATATGCAGTGTATTATTCAAAATTCCTTATAATATAACGTGATATGCAGTCTATCATTGAAAATACCATATAGTATAACGTAATATGCAGTGTATCATTGAAAATACCTTATAATATAATGTAATATTTGCAGTCTATCATTGAAAATACCTTATAATATAACGTAATATGCAGTGTACCATTGAAAATACCTTATAATGTAACGTAATATGCAGTATATCATTGAAAATACCTTATAATATAACGTAATATGCAGTCTATCATTGAAAATATCTTGTAATGTAACGTAATATGCAGAGTATCATTGAAAATGCCTTATAATATAACGTAATATGCAGTCTATCATTGAAAATACCATATAGTATAACGTAATATGCAGTGTATCATTGAAAATACCTTATAATATAATGTAATATTTGCAGTCTATCATTGAAAATACCTTATAATATAACGTAATATGCAGTATATCATTGAAAATACCTTATAATATAACGTATTATGCAGTGTATCATTGAAAATGCCTTATAATATATAGTAATATGCAGTCTATCATTAAAAATACGTGATAATATAACGTAATATGCAGTGAATCATTGAAAATAGCATATAATATAACGTGATATGCAGTCTATCATTGAAAATATCTTATAATATATAGTAATATGCAGTGTATCATTGAAAATACATTATAATGTAATGTAATATGCAGTGTATCATTGAAAATATCTTATAATATAATGTAATATGCAGTGTATCATTGAAAATACATTATAATGTAATGTAATATGCAGTCTATCATTGAAAATACCTTATAATATAACGTAATATGCAGTGTATCATTGAAAATACCTTATAATATAACGTAATATGCAGTGTATCATTGAAAATACCTTATAATGTAACGTAATATGCAGTGTATCATTGAAAATACATTATAATGTAATGTAAATATGCAGTCTATCATTGAAAATATCTTATAATATAACGTAATATGCAGTGAATCATTGAAAATAGCTTATAATATAACGTGATATGCAGTCTATCATTGAAAATACCTTATAATATAACGTAATATGCAGTGTATCATTGAAAATACCTTATAATATAACGTAATATGCAGTGTATCATTGAAAATACCTTATAATATAACGTAATATGCAGTGTATCATTGAAAATACCTTATAATGTAACGTAATATGCAGTGTATCATTGAAAATACATTATAATGTAATGTAATATGCAGTCTATCATTGAAAATATCTTATAATATAACGTAATATGCAGTCTATCATTGAAAATATCTTGTAATGTAACGTAATATGCAGAGTATCATTGAAAATGCCTTATAATATAACGTAATATGCAGTCTATCATTGAAAATACCATATAGTATAACGTAATATGCAGTGTATCAATGAAAATACCTTATAATATAATGTAATATTTGCAGTCTATCATTGAAAATACCTTATAATATAACGTAATATGCAGTGTATCATTGAAAATACCTTATAATCTAACGTAATATGCAGTATATCATTGAAAATACCTTATAATATAACGTAATATGCAGTGTATCATTGAAAATACCTTATAATATAACGTAATATGCAGTGTATCATTGAAAATACCTTATAATATAACGTAATATGCAGTGTATCATTGAAAATACCTTATAATGTAACGTAATATGCAGTGTATCATTGAAAATACATTATAATGTAATGTAATATGCAGTCTATCATTGAAAATATCTTATAATATAACGTAATATGCAGTGAATCATTCAAAATAGCTTATAATATAACGTAATATGCAGTGTATCATTGAAAATACATTATAATGTAATGTAATATGCAGTCTATCATTGAAAATATCTTATAATATAACGTAACATGCAGTGAATCATTGAAAATAGCTTATAATATAACGTGATATGCAGTCTATCATTGAAAATACCTTATAATATAACGTAATATGCAGTGTATCATTGAAAATACCTTATAATATAATGTAATATTTGCAGTCTATCATTGAAAATACCTTATAATATAACGTAATATGCAGTGTATCATTGAAAATACCTTATAATCTAACGTAATATGCAGTATATCATTGAAAATACCTTATAATATAACGTAATATGCAGTGTATCATTGAAAATACCTTATAATGTAACGTAATATGCAGTGTATCATTGAAAATACATTATAATGTAATGTAATATGCAGTCTATCATTGAAAATATCTTATAATATAACGTAATATGCAGTATATCATTGAAAATACCTTATAATATAACGTAATATGCAGTGTATCATTGAAAATACCTTATAATATAACGTAATATGCAGTGTATCATTGAAAATACCTTATAATATAACGTAATATGCAGTGTATCATTGAAAATACCTTATAATGTAACGTAATATGCAGTGTATCATTGAAAATACATTATAATGTAATGTAATATGCAGTCTATCATTGAAAATATCTTATAATATAACGTAATATGCAGTGAATCATTCAAAATAGCTTATAATATAACGTAATATGCAGTGTATCATTGAAAATACATTATAATGTAATGTAATATGCAGTCTATCATTGAAAATATCTTATAATATAACGTAATATGCAGTGAATCATTCAAAATAGCTTATAATATAACGTGATATGCAGTCTATCATTGAAAATACCTTATAATATAACGTAATATGCAGTGTATCATTGAAAATACCTTATAATATAACGTAATATGCAGTGTATCATTGAAAATACATTATAATGTAATGTAATATGCAGTCTATCATTGAAAATATCTTATAATATAACGTAATATGCAGTGAATCATTCAAAATAGCTTATAATATAACGTGATATGCAGTCTATCATTGAAAATACCTTATAATATAACGTAATATGCAGTGTATCATTGAAAATACCTTATAATATAACGTAATATGCAGTGTATCATTGAAAATGCCTTATAATATAACGTAATATGCAGTCTATCATTGAAAATACCATATAGTATAACGTAATATGCAGTGTATCATTGAAAATACCTTATAATATAATGTAATATTTGCAGTCTATCATTGAAAATACCTTATAATATAACGTAATATGCAGTATATCATTGAAAATACCTTATAATATAACGTATTATGCAGTGTATCATTGAAAATGCTTTATAATATATAGTAATATGCAGTCTATCATTAAAAATACGTGATAATATAACGTAATATGCAGTGAATCATTGAAAATAGCATATAATATAACGTGATATGCAGTCTATCATTGAAAATATCTTATAATATATAGTAATATGCAGTGTATCATTGAAAATACATTATAATGTAATGTAATATGCAGTGTATCATTGAAAATATCTTACAATATAATGTAATATGCAGTGTATCATTGAAAATACATTATAATGTAATGTAATATGCAGTCTATCATTGAAAATACCTTATAATATAACGTAATATGCAGTGTATCATTGAAAATACCTTATAATATAACGTAATATGCAGTGTATCATTGAAAATACCTTATAATGTAACGTAATATGCAGTGTATCATTGAAAATACATTATAATGTAATGTAAATATGCAGTCTATCATTGAAAATATCTTATAATATAACGTAATATGCAGTGAATCATTGAAAATAGCTTATAATATAACGTGATATGCAGTCTATCATTGAAAATACCTTATAATATAACGTAATATGCAGTGTATCATTGAAAATACCTTATAATATAACGTAATATGCAGTGTATCATTGAAAATACCTTATAATATAACGTAATATGCAGTGTATCATTGAAAATACCTTATAATGTAACGTAATATGCAGTGTATCATTGAAAATACATTATAATGTAATGTAATATGCAGTCTATCATTGAAAATATCTTATAATATAACGTAATATGCAGTCTATCATTGAAAATATCTTGTAATGTAACGTAATATGCAGAGTATCATTGAAAATGCCTTATAATATAACGTAATATGCAGTGTATCATTGAAAATACCTTATAATGTAACGTAATATGCAGTGTATCATTGAAAATACATTATAATGTAATGTAATATGCAGTCTATCATTGAAAATATCTTATAATATAACGTAATATGCAGTGAATCATTCAAAATAGCTTATAATATAACGTGATATGCAGTCTATCATTGAAAATACCTTATAATATAACGTAATATGCAGTGTATCATTGAAAATACCTTATAATATAACGTAATATGCAGTGTATCATTGAAAATACCTTATAATATAACGTAATATGCAGTGTATCATTGAAAATACCTTATAATATAACGTAATATGCAGTGTATCATTGAAAATACCTTATAATGTAACGTAATATGCAGTGTATCATTGAAAATACATTATAATGTAATGTAAATATGCAGTCTATCATTGAAAATATCTTATAATATAACGTAACATGCAGTGAATCATTGAAAATAGCTTATAATATAACGTGATATGCAGTCTATCATTGAAAATACCTTATAATATAACGTAATATGCAGTGTATCATTGAAAATACCTTATAATATAATGTAATATTTGCAGTCTATCATTGAAAATACCTTATAATATAACGTAATATGCAGTGTATCATTGAAAATACCTTATAATCTAACGTAATATGCAGTATATCATTGAAAATACCTTATAATATAACGTAATATGCAGTGTATCATTGAAAATACCTTATAATATAACGTAATATGCAGTATATCATTGAAAATACCTTATAATATAACGTATTATGCAGTGTATCATTGAAAATGCCTGATAATATATAGTAATATGCAGTCTATCATTAAAAATACGTGATAATATAACGTGATATGCAGTGAATCATTGAAAATAGCTTATAATATAACGTGATATGCAGTCTATCATTGAAAATACCTTATAATATAACGTAATATGCAGTGTATCATTGAAAATACCTTATAATATAACGTAATATGCAGTGTATCATTGAAAATACCTTATAATATAACGTAATATGCAGTGTATCATTGAAAATACCTTATAATGTAACGTAATATGCAGTGTATCATTGAAAATACATTATAATGTAATGTAATATGCAGTCTATCATTGAAAATATCTTATAATATAACGTAATATGCAGTCTATCATTGAAAATATCTTGTAATGTAACGTAATATGCAGAGTATCATTGAAAATGCCTTATAATATAACGTAATATGCAGTCTATCATTGAAAATACCATATAGTATAACGTAATATGCAGTGTATCAATGAAAATACCTTATAATATAATGTAATATTTGCAGTCTATCATTGAAAATACCTTATAATATAACGTAATATGCAGTGTATCATTGAAAATACCTTATAATCTAACGTAATATGCAGTATATCATTGAAAATACCTTATAATATAACGTAATATGCAGTGTATCATTGAAAATACCTTATAATATAACGTAATATGCAGTGTATCATTGAAAATACCTTATAATATAACGTAATATGCAGTGTATCATTGAAAATACCTTATAATGTAACGTAATATGCAGTGTATCATTGAAAATACATTATAATGTAATGTAATATGCAGTCTATCATTGAAAATATCTTATAATATAACGTAATATGCAGTGAATCATTCAAAATAGCTTATAATATAACGTGATATGCAGTCTATCATTGAAAATACCTTATAATATAACGTAATATGCAGTGTATCATTGAAAATACCTTATAATATAACGTAATATGCAGTGTATCATTGAAAATACCTTATAATATAACGTAATATGCAGTGTATCATTGAAAATACCTTATAATATAACGTAATATGCAGTGTATCATTGAAAATACCTTATAATGTAACGTAATATGCAGTGTATCATTGAAAATACATTATAATGTAATGTAAATATGCAGTCTATCATTGAAAATATCTTATAATATAACGTAACATGCAGTGAATCATTGAAAATAGCTTATAATATAACGTGATATGCAGTCTATCATTGAAAATACCTTATAATATAACGTAATATGCAGTGTATCATTGAAAATACCTTATAATATAAAGTAATATTTGCAGTCTATCATTGAAAATACCTTATAATATAACGTAATATGCAGTGTATCATTGAAAATACCTTATAATCTAACGTAATATGCAGTATATCATTGAAAATACCTTATAATATAACGTAATATGCAGTGTATCATTGAAAATACCTTATAATATAACGTAATATGCAGTATATCATTGAAAATACCTTATAATATAACGTATTATGCAGTGTATCATTGAAAATGCCTGATAATATATAGTAATATGCAGTCTATCATTAAAAATACGTGATAATATAACGTGATATGCAGT